>CALYCR020002483.1:0-63625 GCA_944470395.2 Schistosoma turkestanicum
TCGAAGTAAGCGAGCGTGCCTTCTGGTAGTAGATCCACTCCTGAAAAGTAAGACGATGATATAGCTAAACCTAAAAGCATGTCTACGACAAGGTTGAACAAGAATGGAGAGAGTAGACAGCTTTGACGGATATCATCTGAAGTATTGAATTCCGATGACAGTTCGCCATAAGGTCTTACTCAGCCAGTGGCGTTTGAGTACAGAGCTTGTATAAGGTTAACGTACTTCTTTGGTACACCTTTTGATGACAGAAACTGCCACAGAACCTCACATTCGACAAAGTCGAATGCCGATTCAAGGTCGAGAAATACAATACAATACACAATACTATCAAGAGGCGTCTGAACGTGTCTTTCTTCAAGGACCTGACGTAGTGTGAATATGTGGTCTATACATCCTCGTCGATGTCGAAAGCAGCCTGATCTTCACTAGTCTGCTCTTCACGAGTTTTCGTTGTGCGTCGAATTATTATTGAGGCCAGTATTTTCGACACTATATTAGACAAAATGATTCCCCTGTAATTGTCACAAGAGAACTTTTGTCTTTTCTTATAAATTGGGACAATCAAGGATTAGGACCAGCCAGATGGGACTACATCCAGTTCCCAGATTCTATCTAATACTCTGTCAATCTACCTGTTAAATCTGTAGTACCATCCTTAAAAATCTCAGACGGCAATCTATCAAGACCCTCTGCTCTCACCCTCTCTTCAGATTTCCTATAGCCATTTCAACTTCATAAAGACTCAAAGGACTTTCATCCATTTGACATTGAGGATGACTGGACATCGTGGACAACCATAGTATGGCTGAAAGACTGTTGAACTGATCCTTAGAGTGTTCTACTCATCGATCCAATCTATTGGGTTGGGAATGAATGACACATTCATTCTCTTTTGTGACGGATTCGCCAGCAGGTGAATTTTTGATAACGGTTACTTTGATAAGGCGAAGCAGTTGTCTACTGTTGCATATTGCCGCTGCCTTAACCATCGCTTTCGCTTTCGCCACCCATCACTGTTCGCTGTCATTCCGTAGGCTTTTTATCAGCTTGCGTTTAAGCTGACTTCGCTCCTCATCATGTTCAGAGCAATGTAGGATGATTTGACGAGCGTCTATTAGTTTGGTCGATGCTACAGAGGTCCACAGCTTCTTCCTAGACTTATGGTTCACTCGGCTAGAAGATATCACTGCTGTCTCCACAACCTTCTCGGATATCATTCCAAGCTGCCTCCGGAAGGGAATCGCTTAAAGTGTCACCAAACTGTTTTTCTAGTTTTTCCCTAAATACAAAGTTAGCTTTATTATCAGTATGAAGAATCGCTAGAGGTTTTCTAGCAGTGTCTTTCCTTTGTCCAGTAAGTCGCAAACAAATTCGCGCTTACACTGGAGCATTATTTGAGTTTAAACATAAGCCCTGTAACTAGTAACATTCCTCTATCGAAACCTTCATCTGCGGCAGATAGCAATGTGGTTTAGTTGGGTCCATCGTTGGATTGATTTCGGGGTCCGCCATGTCGATGTTTTTCCTTCTGCCTAAAGTTAGTATTTGCTAGAAATAGGAGGTTATCTAAGCATAGCTGCATTAGACGATCACCATTATCTGTTCTTTGAGTTGCGACATTATAAGATCCACCCAGGTGTCTTTCAGTCTCTCTTAGCCGTAGCATTGAAGTCACCAGCCACTTTTACCATATCTGAGCACCTACATTTTTGGAGGAGGTCCGAAAGCTTTCTGTTCAACTCATCTTTTATTTCGTCTGAACTTCAGTCAGTGGTAGTGTGGGCAGATACGGCGAAGACGGAACTGTGAGTGTCTCTATCTTTCCGAGTTATTACTGTCCCGTCTAGTTGGACAGCACACAAGCGACTATCCACCGGGATCCAGTCTAGTACAGCTAGTTCTGCCATAGGACTCAATGTCATACCTATGCCAGCGAGACCACGGGAAGCAGCAACATGGCTTCTAGATACACGATGCGTAAACCGAGTTAACTGTCTGTCTGGACAAGGTAAAATCAAAATTAACGATTCTTTTCGGATCCTATATGCGTGTTTCTGAGATGTAGCATGCATTGATGGCACGGGATTCTGGAGTTCTAACTAAGGAAGCCTGTTGACCTATTTGGCACAAGGTTCAAACTATGAAAGCTCTAAATTGTAGTTGAGAGCGAGATTTAAGGGGACTAGAAAGAACATCTTGTAAACTCGAAGGTCTGCATCAGCGACGCCAGGTGACAAAAGAATGAAATAAGGGTTGGTCGAGGAGATAGGAGAGTTATCAATAAGTGTTGAAACGATTAGATTGTAAGTAATTTGGTTTCGTGTGCTGTTACGCGTATGAAGCCAGATGTCACTTCTCGTTTGTTTCTTCAGGAATAGAGAAGGGAAGTTAGCTTAGTATTGGTGTTAGACACCTGGAAGCGTGACCGCAGAGTGTAAGGGACAAATGCTTGGGGCCGGTCAATCACGGTCTTTTTAGGAGAAGTTTTCGAAATGATGACTCCGCTCTTGTTTAGAAGCACTTACCGCCGAAGACAGAAATCCGTTAGGTCAGATGAGGTGTGACATTTTTAGGGCCAACGTTTTCCGAGCACTTTCTTCCTTGTGAGAAGGCGGCATCGCTGAAGATGAAGGTTGTTCGAGGGAAACACCTTACTGCTGTCACATACCTCTGCAGTCAGCAGTACGATTTCACCCTCAGACATTGCGTAACTGTTTTTAGTCTCATCAATCTCCGGTCTACCTGCCTGGAACATATATTTCAGCCATTATAGCTCGTTTGAATCATCACGATGAGCAAGCCCGACAATCACATCAAGGTAACAGCTACGGTCGAGATGTTCTTATACAATAATCGCTTACTGTGTTTCAGTGGTTCAGGCTTCTTCTTCTCAACTCCATTTAATTTTCAAGCACTCCTAAACATTGCACTGATTTGTGTGCATTTTCGTTATCGTACATTGAATACTGATTTGCATTTCGTTATTCCGTGAATTAAGTCTTAACATTATGTATGAAGAAGTGTTAACCTAGAAGACTTCGTTCAGAGTTAGGCTCATCCATCAAATAAATAAATCTAGATTAGTAAATATTCGGTAATGACGTATAGAAAAAGAATTGACTGAATTTTTTGATAAAATTTAATTTATAAAGAGAGTTTAAATGTTATTTAAATAAATAATAATAAATAAATAATAAAGTTAAGTAAATACTAATGAATTCAAAATTTTCGGATTTCACACAGAGAGAAAAATTGAAGAAACCATCGAAAAATGTGTGAGTCACAAAGGAAGCATAAATTACGGTCAGTTGAAACATTGCAATATTTCACCTTTGAAAATTCATAAGCCATGAGAATGAAATTTCATTATGGTATTCACAATATTCACATTCGCAAAGTATAATTGATTTCGGTGTTTCATGTAACCGTCGTGTATCTCCGAACTCGATTCAATTTCGGAGCACTCATAAACAAATCAGTGATATGACAGTATTTCGGTCATCGTATATCGAATACTGATTTGCATCTTGTGATTCCTTAAATAAAAGCATCACAATGATTTCCGATATGACCATAGGCTAGCAAATAATGAGGTAGGCAGAATCACTCAATTTCGATTCATCAGGTACAAGTAGAAGAACTGTCATTCACATGAACATTGTGTTGGATATCCTGAAATCGTTCCGTTGTTTCAGGACATTTGGATTCGTAGAAACACACATAAGCGTGTCCGTGAGACGTTGTCTGTGATTTCCACATGGAAGTAATAAAACGCAATCATTGACAGTCGCTGGAGAAACTAATATGTGTTGGAGAACTGTTAGTCAGAAACAACCAGATGTTCACTTCAAATTGCAATACAGTCATCATGTGAGTGATTCACTGAATGACGACTGATTTGATCGTGAATGTGTACACTACAATGAGAGATGATAATGATGATGTTAGTTCTGTAGAAGATATTTTCAATCAGTAGAAGAATAATAAGTGCTGCTATGAGTGATCACGACACTTCATGAACTCTGTGAAGAGATATCAACCTCAAATTTGTATTCGACTCTCAATTCATCCTACATACAAATATAATCTGAATTGGTCGAATTCCGATATATGTCTCGCGAAATGAGATTGCTTGAAATTGCCTAACAACTTATAAAATGAACGAAGGGACTTCCTTGTAATCGAATCAATTGTAATTTTTAAGATAATTGCTGTAGTTATTCAAAAACTTTTGAGATTACAATTATCTATTTCTTCATAGGTAGAACCATGAACCTCACGGTCGAACTGTGTGATTATAATGTAACAGAGGAATTTGCAAGTAATTTCGGATTTTAGATGTGCTTTTATAAAGATGAATTACACGAGATGATATGAATATTTGGTTGATGATCCTTCCCATCAGCGTTACACCTATCACATTTTAAGGTTGTTGTTCTTCAGTTCTTCCGTCTTCATCTTCTCAATTTCATTTAATTTCGAAGCACTCATCAGCATACCGGTGATATGACAGTATTACGGTAATCGTTTATCGAATACTGATTTGAATCTTGTGATTCCTTAAATAAAAGCATCACAATGATTTCCGATATGACCATATGCTAGCAAATAATGAGGTAGGCAGAATCACTCAATTTCGATTCATCAGGTACAAGTAGAAGAACTGTCATTCACATGAACATTGTGTTGGATATCCTGAAATCGTTCCGTTGTTTCAGGACATTTGGATTCGTAGAAACACACATAAGCGTGTCCGTGAGACGTTGTCTGTGATTTCCACATGGAAGTAATAAAACGCAATCATTGACAGTCGCTGGAGAAACTAACATGTGTTGGAGAACTGTTAGTCAGAAACAACCAGATGTTCACTTCAAATTGCAATACAGTCATCATGTGAGTGATTCACTGAATGACGACTGATTTGATCGTGAATGTGTACACTACAATGAGAGATGATAATGATGATGTTAGTTCTGTAGAAGATCTTTTCAATCAGTAGAAGAATAATAAGTGCTGCTATGAGTGATCACGACACTTCATGAACTCTGTGAAGAGATATTAACATCGAATTTGTATTCGACTCTCAATTCATCCTACATACAAATATAATCTGAATTGGTCGAATTCCGATATATGTCTCGCGAAATGAGATAGCGTGAACGTGCTTAACAACTTATTAAATACAACAAAATTATTCTTTGTTATTGACTGCAGATAAAATTTATAGATCACTTTTATAGCTTTTAAAAGTTTGTAACAAACGTTGTACTTATGTTTTTAGAAAATTTAGAGCAATACAATGAAGATATCTGTGACAATCATGCAGCCAGAAAACAGAAATGTAAGTAAAAGCAATGAATAAAAACTCACAAGTTAACACATAAATAAGAAAACGAAAAGAACAGCACATAAATAAATTCATCAACAGTTCTTCGTTAAAAATAACCGATTGTTGTGTTTCAGTGGTTCCGTCTTTTTCTTCTCAACTCCATTTACTTTCAAGCATCGTATATCGAATACTGATTTGCATCTTGTGATTCCTTAAATAAAAGCATCACAATGATTTCCGATATGACCATAGGCTAGCAAATAATGAGGTAGGCAGAATCACTCAATTTCGATTCATCAGGTACAAGTAGAAGAACTGTCATTCACATGAACATTGTGTTGGATATCCTGAAATCGTTCCGTTGTTTCAGGACATTTGGATTCGTAGAAACACACATAAGCGTGTCCGTGAGACGTTGTCTGTGATTTCCACATCGAAGTAATAAAACGCAATCATTGACAGTCGCTGGAGAAACTAATATGTGTTGGAGAACTGTTAGTCAGAAACAACCAGATGTTCACTTCAAATTGCAATACAGTCATCATGTGAGTGATTCACTGAATGACGACTGATTTGATCGTGAATGTGTACACTACAATGAGAGATGATAATGATGATGTTAGTTCTGTAGAAGATCTTTTCAATCAGTAGAAGAATAATAAGTGCTGCTATGAGTGATCACGACACTTCATGAACTCTGTGAAGAGATATTAACATCGAATTTGTATTTGACTCTCAATTCATCCTACATACAAATATAATCTGAATTGGTCGAATTGCGATATATGTCTCGCGAAATGAGATTGCGTGAAATCGCCTAACAGCCTGTTAACTTCTAGAACTGCAATCTTTTATATCTGCCTAATTCTAATGTAAATCATAATGATTTTTAATTCTGAAGCTTTTGGTTTATTTATATGTTCGTTTTTGTTTTAGTTGACTTAACGAATGTCTCTGTTGAATCGTGTGAAACATTTGTATCAACTTCACATATATGTACGCTTTTCTTATTTCAGTGTTCTGATTTCCATTGTTTTATATGTGCATTTAATTTTTCCTTCGTGTTTCTTCTCGGTACGCATATATGGGTTATCGATTATTGGGATTCGTTGGCACAGCTTCCACTTCCGAACTCCATTTTCTTTCGCCAGCCTATTATTTCAGCTATGGTTGCCCTGCTCGTCTAAATTTTAATCGCTTCCTATGATTTTTTAATGACGATAATCTCACCAAGTATCAACATTTAACAAATCCAATTCATATTTTGTGTCGATAAATCTGAATTCGTCTGAGGTCTGAAACGGCTTGTAGAAATGAGATTGCATCTAATTGCGTTACAACTTATGAAATACAAGCAGAAATTTACCTTTTACTAAATAAATTGTAAATTTCAAGATAGTTTTTATATACTTAGTAAAAGAAATTTTTTATTACTAATTTTATTTTTCTTCAGCTAAACTAACAATGAAAGGGTACCAATTCTGTGCTTCCCTCGTTCCTGAATATCTTTTAAGTAATTTTATCCAAATGCTCTATGATTTTAATTGTAATCACTATGTCTTTTTCGTGTACTTCATTCTTGTTTCTATACGTCACACATGAATTCGTACTCTATAGCCGATGATTTAGTTTCAGTGCTTCTCTCTTATTCTTCTCAGCTTCATTTATTTTGATAGCATTCAGTAGCATACCAGTGGTTTGAGCTACTTAAAGCAAACATAGGTTGTATGCTAATTCGTATCTTGTGATTTCGTGATAAGAAACGAGATACTGAAATAGCTATTGGTCACTGAATAACCAGCGAAACAAAATCATTCGATTTCGATTTATTAGTTACCAGTAGAACATGAACATTTTGTAGGACATAATAAATTAGTTTTTTGAATCTTTTTATCTGAAGAATTAATAGATCTGAAGGCGATGATTACCGAAGCCGTACAATACGTGAATAATCGTGAAGATCTACTTCGTAAGCGGAGTTCATTTTCACTAATGTTTGTGTATTAATCAGCCACTTGAATCTCAATAAAACCGCCGAAATTTTTTCCGTAAATTTTTTCTACTGATTTCTCAATTAATTTATATTTCGTAGAAATTCAAGTAATTCGAATTCCATATTTGCTTGATTTAATTTTATTCCTTTTAGTAAAGGCTCAGATTTTAAATGATCTTTATGACGCAATCACCGCACAAAATTCACCACGTAAGTATTTTTTCGAATTAGATACTCAAATTACTGGCACAAAATTAGGAGAGTCGATACGAGAGTAAACCGTTCTCTTTTTAAGAGCACTTTCTAGTATTTCTCATTCAAGATCAATTGAGGTAAACCGAAAACATCATAATATTCGCATAGAACTGTAATATCTACAAATTATATCGGCAACAACGATCAAATACGTATTCATAATATCAGAATAATCCACATAGCTGAAATATTTTATCAAGTGAAAAATCCTTCTGTCTTCATTAGGTATAAGACCCGACTGTCTTTCCGAACAACGTTCTTTAACTGATAATCACTACTATATTACGAACGCACAAAATTTGATCATTGCATTTTTTCAACTGTATTATTTCTTACCAAAATTACATGCCTTCTGCCTACTTTATGAAGAAAGTAACACTTTCAAGTCTCATAAATAGAGTCCTTGCCGGAAAAACTTTGACAATGGCAGTTTCAGACATATAATCATCTTGATTGCAACCGAAGATATCAATGAACACGGTAAAGTTCAGTTCTATGGAAGAGAAGTGCATAGCGAAGCATTTGATAGGCACGATGGGAAACATAAACTCCGATGTTGCAATGGACTATAATGGACAGGAAGACAGCATGAAAGGACATGGACTGAGAGAAAGGAACGACACGGAGAGAGATTAGTAAACCTGTGTCACTGTACATTATCATACAGTGACGCTGGACTCAAACAGACCGCATTCCTGTCATCTGACGTTGGAAAGGTTCGGTAGAAGAATGACAATCATTCTGGAACTCACGTTCAAACTGAGATTATGCCCTAGTACGAGAATGTATGTGTATCCACTTACTGGACGTAGAAGGTCACTAAAAATCCATTTACGGTTCTACATATTGATAAAAGAGTACATTCCGGGTAAATAGAAAAATTAGACAACCATGGTTGTGAGACCGTCCTCAAGGCACCTTGGAAGTTTGTCCAAAAGGCGGTGGAAATCGTAGTGATATCTGTCAGCAGCAACTCACTTGTGAAGCTTTATCTCAGGCTGACTGATCACATGATTTCATATTCAACCCATTCCTCAACAGGAAAGTATCCGTATGGGCTCATTGCCCTGACTGGATGCTGACGAAATATTTAATTTCACAAATTACCATGTTCGAAATAATTTCGGATTAATTTTTCTTACAGGTGGTGCTTAGAGAGAACAGAACGGTGCTCTTGAACGTTTCTGACAACTGAATATTCTGCAACGATTTATTGAGTAATATTTAACTTTTTGTAACCGTACGATTAATGAACTATCACATTTTAATATAATCCACAATTATTACTTTCAATCTGAGCCTTCTATGCACTATTCTACCTCAATAAATTCGAAGATAACACATTATCAGTTTACTAGCTCAAGTGAAAATTATCTTAATCAGGATATGCAAATTGAATTAGTAGTACACATAATGAGAAATCTCAACATACAGGATCACAATATCAGAAGATTACAATAAATCTTCAAAAGTTATTTTGTAAGAATCATATCTCTAGGAAAATAACATAGAATTATGATTTCAGAAAAGATCAATCGATCGATATATTTCTCATTATACATATTTCCTGTTTCATGAATGAATTCCGTAAACTGGGCGAGATTGGTTCATTAGCTTGTAAACCAATAATTATGGTGAATCATAAGTTCGATGAATACATTCGTCCAAGATTCATCCTACAAATGGCTTAGCCAAATTTCATTTAATTAGTTGAACAAAAATGAAGTGAACCATTTGTGTGAATTTTTCATGTACATTAGGGAAGCTTTAGTTGCGCTCATTTGTTAGGTCGGAATTGTATATCGCAGTTTCAGAGATGTTGCTTGGACACTAAATATATGTACATATGAGAGTTTTAGTTTATCACGACTTTCATCGTCAGATAAACGTGAGCGCTATGCACTGATATAACTGCAAGGCACTCACTTGAAAGTCTTTAGAAGTCAATTTTTAAATCGTTTTTCCATAAGTTATATCAATCAGTTGTGATAAAATCAAAAAATGCTACGATCAGAGACTGAATTTTCACCAAGTGAAAAATGTGAACGAAACGAATTTTGCTGATATTGGCATTACGGATGAATGCACAAAATATCCATCATTTTGACCATGATAAGTGTTAACGATTTCTGCGATTTTCATTTCTCGTCGAAGGGTTGTTTAAACTTCATGTTATTTGGTGAATAAAATGACCATCTCATTGGAATTTCCAACATCTATGAATAAATAAATGCGCATTCAGTCTGCTAAAATTTCTGTGTTTAAATTAAGTTGAAAGTCACAGAGCACTAACAATTACTAAACATCGAACATAAAGGAAGAAAAACATGCACAGAAATGACAACCTATCTAATGAATTTCATTCGTGATCCTCATTGTTTACACTTAAATACTCTGATGATAAAAATTTTCAACAATATTAACAGAGAGAACGACATAAAAAATCTGTCCAGAAATCGGTAAAGCGAGTAGATTTAATTCAGGCTAAGCTAGTCGTTCCATAATTCGAAAAAAATTATAGACAAAAAAAACTATTGTATCTGAATATCATTAAATGGAATTCATAACCGAAAAGAGATTCTAAACAAGAAAACTGTGATAACTTTGTTAGTGATATGCAATAAATTTTGTGGAGATTTGTTTCAGGTATCTGTGTATTTGCCTCACATGATTGATACGCTTTCAATGAAGAATCGTCAGAAATACAAATTTCTACTCATTATGAATTGTAGCTCAATGTCACAAACTGCCTTTGCCCGGAGTATACCAGTTGTGTTGAAATCGCAAACGTGTGTCAAGGTATCATTGTAACACCTGAAGACACTGTGATTAAACTGAAAGATTGTAATGCTCATTTTATCAGAACTGTCAATTAGATTGAATATGAATTACTAACCGAATTTGTTATATTTGGATTAGGCTGAACACTGAAATTAGTGTAGTCGCCTCTTCGGACTATCCTGTGAAACTGCCTAAGAGGAATTTATTTGTTTCGAAACTAATTTATTTGTCCAATCGGTCAAGCTTACTCTCAAATGATTGTATTTACCCACATGCATTGGCCGAATTTCACGAAAATATAAATGTATTCATGAATCAGCGTTCTGTGTGCAGAAGGTCACACCGCACATCATGAAACACACAATCAATCATTAGAGGGACACTTTGAAAACAATGAGTATTTGAAAGTCTACAATCGTGAGAAGCTATAATCATGTACCAATACATAGGTCTTCAAACTCATTGTCCATACGCGTAAATGAATATTAGCTGGTTAAAATATGTTGCCAGTCCAGTTAGACCGAGACGTTTTCAGATTCATTCTCATGTTATCCCGTCGACAGCGTTTGCTTTGGATCTAGGAAACTAGCACTGAATAACAAATCCAATGTATTTACATAGCCAGATTGTATGAGTTCGAATAAGGTGTTAGAACTCACTCGTTCATAGCACGTATCAATATCAGTATTTTATATACTGCCTGAGTTTGCATGATAATACGCCCCTCAATCACAACTCTTGCCTTTCCCTTACAGTAATGGATTAGAAACAATAAACGCAGGCTGTCATCATCAACTTGATATTCTTTAAACGTTCAAAATTGTATCATGAACCAAAAATAATCACGGTGTTTTCCATCAGACTAACTTAGTTCAATCTTTGGCAATTCTTAGCCTACCACCGGTGTCTTAGACATCATATCCTCAAAGTTCTCGTCTAAACTACGTCACTCAGTGCCCTCTAACGGTGGCTTACGATAAAAAGTACTCAACATAATATCATCCTTATCAGAGAGTGAACCCTTTAAACATGAAATATTTCAGGGAACTTGCTTTTCATTCCGTGATTCCTCATAGGTTTTATCCCTGTGCGTGTTTGTCTTCTTTCGATAACTTATTATAGCACTTGAAATTCAGCGAAAAAGAAACTCGAAATTATTGAAACAATAAAGATCAGATATTAAAATTCACCGGTTCCGATTCTTCAGATACTGTCAATGATAAAATATCCAAAGGATTTTTTCTCCAAATATTGTTTAGAACTGGTTAACAGTAAAATATCCAAAGGATCCGCCTCCAAATATTGTTTTGAACTATACAAATATTTATTACTCACGCAGCGAGCTCTGAATCCAAATAGGTCTAGGTTGACACTCGTCTCGCCCAGTCCAAGTTCAAAATGATAATTCTGGGAAAGAACGGTTCTATTTTCGATCGAAAGAGGAAATACAGACAATTATTAAAACAATATTACACCTTCGCGTTTCTAATCACAACAATAAGTTCCGATATTGGAAGAATCAGTGTTTCCAGTCAGTCTCAATGAGCTGCTGCTAGAGTATCAAATACAAAAATGGCTGTCCATATTGAGTATCAATTTTAAATAATAACATAGAAACTTCAATATAAGTACAAGGTATAGAAATAATAACAAGATACGAATGATAAAATCGCAAGATGGGATCAAATAGAGTATCAAAATATCGAACAGAAAGAGTCAGTCAGATCATAACACAAATATATATACATGGAGGGATTTTCCATAACCAAGGCCTTCGAAATAGATTCTAAAATGATTTAGAACTCATTTGTTCACTGCACGTCTCAATATCAATTTTAAACTTGACGGTTTCGCAGTAATAATAGTAATGACCGAAGAATCACAACTGTTTAGTGAAATGACTATCAGCAGTAATCTGAAATTTTGACGTTCATGATCTAAAACGAGTCACCTCTTCAAATTGACTACATGAATAACCGACAAAAATTAACACAAGCATAAATGATAAAGGAGAATTAAAGCAGAACATTTTAAAAGCATTCGAATGATGAGAGGTATGAACCTGCCAAAGTCATGTAACTTTCGTACAAGCGGATTCATCGTCAGAACTGATAGAGTGCTTCAACAGGAGTGCATGAAGCAGAGAACGAGGGTGTAAGTATTCTGCAAAATCATGTAGTGGTGAATATTATCAAAAACAATCAACTCGACTGAAAATTGCCTATGATTGATAGTTTCACGCACATTCATGACTTGATTATGTGAAGAAATGTTCCGCTTTGTTGTTCTTCACCATTCAATTTTGTGACGATTTGTTTCGGTTATCTGTCCATTTGCCACGCAGAAGTGAATTGCATTAGAAATACATATTACTATTTATTATTATATCATCAAAATGTCACAATTGTTTGAATGATAATAAACTATTTCCTTTTCATTCCTCACCATACCTTCATAATTAGAATGTGTATTTTCATTTGTATCGATGTTTGTACGCAATATCGATGTTTGTGTGTGTGCGTGTGTGGATTATTTCTACAATGATGCAGAGTAATTTACAAAAGTGTTGAAGTGAAATGGCATTGTACTTATCACACAATAACACAACATCTTAATCATATTGAAGCTGACCTAGTAATGTACAGTCATCAATCCCTGATAAAAATCGCCTCACATCTGCAATCCATCTCAGTGTGAACTGTGCACTTGTTTAGTACCAATGCTATTTTAAGCTCTCTCTATCTATATATGTGGTTAGGAAAATTCATTTTATGATAAATCAGACTGACGGATATTTTTGTATTACAAATTATTTCGGAATAAATAATCTACTGGAATATCTCAAACTCAAAGGAGATATTGTCGTTTATGAATGATACGTGTGGTGTTTGAATGAACTAGTGACTTCTTGGTGGTTATTGGATGCCTGATTTCGAATGCTAAATACAGTACATTCTTTCGTGCTTATCTAGTAATTCTTGATCCGCCTACGTTATTTCTGGGATTATTAGTTCATACTATAATTCAAATACTTCTAATTATCATAGAACGGTATGCTCTGAGTGCCTGTGGCTATACGGTTCAGCACAGGATTGACAAACAAATTCAATATGTTAACATGCACATAAATTATTAAAATTACTGAATTAACAGTAGTTTCATATGTTGCAGACATACTTACCTAACCTCATAATTGGATTGTACATGCTCTGACAATACTGCGTGTCCGAATTGATAGACCGTCAATTACCACTCCGTTATATTGGGCCGCAGTGAAATTGTTTTATAAGCTTAGTTAATACAAGAACAAAATTATACTTTAACAAACTGATTACTGACGCGTAGCATAATTATGATCGACAAATATTACATTATATGCTTTATTTCAAGAATAAACCACTTGTTGTGAGTGAGATGGCATGCTTTTATGTAAGCTGCAAAAATCTAGATCGAAAACAAATAATCAAATGTACTTGTTTGAATTTCAAAATGCTTCTTATAGACAATGACATATCACAATCATAGTCCAGATAATTGCATTATTATTAAATAGCTAGACAATGCAATGTGACTATGCAATTTAATTTAAATTCACTATAGGTGTTAATGTAGGTCAAATATTTCGGCGATAATGCACCGTGATTAACATAATTTGGCATATCATTTGTTGCTAGAACACATTACCACAAACGCATAGTCACATTTCTCCACTGGTTTCTATCCCATTTTCAGTTCGATATGAAAATCACACATGACATATCATAAGAACTTCCACAGATATATATTTCAATAAAATCTTCCTGAAATAAGTAAAACACTTCATGCTTTCCTACATCATTTCCATATGCATAACAGTTCGTCTGATTGTGATTAATAAAAAACTGTGTCGTTAATATTTAATAAGTACGTGACTGTCGATAGTATGATTTACGATTAGGAAAATATACGATATGCACAAATTACCTTCTAGATTAGGTGGTGCATATGTATTACATTTTTTCGTAGATTTTTTTCAGTTTTATATCTGCAGGATATATGGAAATAAGACTAACGCTAGTGAGTTTGAATAGTTACCATGATTATCTTCAATTTTTCTGTGCACACCTAAACAATGAAAATTCCTCTTCTAATTTATAAATGGTATCAAATTTTCACAAAACTCATTTTTTTCAAGACCACTTTCGAAGAATTGAGAGTCCACTAAGCGGTCAAGAAAGATGTCGCCTCATAGCACAAAATAATTGGTAAATACACGTATTCATTAGGTCTTCTTCAAAACCTGGAATATTTTATTTCATTGCAATGTACCTCAATACAATCATCCTAAGAATCGCTCACATGATGACAGTTTCTAACAATAGGTATTAAATTTACCAGGTGATGACTAAATGTCCTGCTATGAGTATTAGTTATTCAGGCACCTAATCAATCTGTGCTAGTGATCATAGCCAATCTTTACTCGACACACTTAATTTAATTTAATCTGACACTCTAGAAACCATTTTCGATGGTCACGTAGTCGCTGTGCGTGTAATTTTAATAGTGTGAGATACCAGATTGACTATGATCACCACTAAATGTTCCATTTTTGTCCCTTCACATATATCAAAATAAATCCATGTTTCAATATTATATTAGGGTAGAAAAACGAAGTAATACATGTAGCAAGTAAACTGTCAAACTCACGCTTAACGAAAACTAATCTTTGCAGTGCCAGTTGGTGGGGTTTTGCCATGACTGTGTGTCTGCAGGTGACGATGTGGCTTACCACATAATTAATCACAAGTTGAATCTCCTCGGTTTCGTTACTTTTAGGGAATTTATCAAATGAAACATGAAATAAATAGTAATGCAATATATATATATATATATTGGTGATTCGGTACATATCTGTTTGCGCGTTAAAAACCATAGATTTGATATTCGACGAAGTATACAATAATGCAGCCTACGTAAATCGAATACCGATTCATAATGCTGTAAGGAATCGACGCCGTGTACGGCTATGGGAACATCAGAGGGGATGAACGTCCATAGATACTGTCGTCGATTGTTCAGGTTGATCATTGGCTGTCGTGAACAGTAGGTGGGAATGACAGAGTCATTCGCAGTGCGTGGTCGAAGCATCGTAGCTTGTAACCTACTGCTACCAAACGATATGACAGAAACTTGGACACTTGTGGCCACCAAGCACCTAGAGTTGATGCAAAAATCGAGCACGTGCAATAAACTAACAACCTAAAGTGACGGGGAGGAGACAGGTGAAAATGCTATGACCTGCACCTTGGAGTCTACTATTAGAGCTATTCACCATTTGGAAACGTTGTTGCAAGTATAATATATACTAGAGACATTATTAATAGTATTGCAACATTATAAAAGTGGTGATAGATGAGTAATGAACTCAACGTAATTGACTTCTTTAGGAGAAACGTCTGCTCACCAATTTTAGTGGTGAGAGATACCAGATTGACTGTGATCACCACTAAATGTTCCATACTCTCCCATCACATGTTTCAAAATAAATCCATGTTTCAATATTTTATTGAACGAGAAAGTAGGCATTACATGGGGAGTAGCACGTTCAGAAAAATGGCAGCAACGAGAAGAGAACGTTGAGCGCAAGAAAGAGTAGAAGTTTATTTGGTTCAGTTAAACACAACAAGTACAATAAAGTTTATTTTTCACAAATCGTATTTTCTTCGTAGAAGCGTTCCAATACAAATATCGATGACATGTATTAAATAGTGATGAGTTGTCGCCAAATTATTGGCTTAATATCTGAACTGTCTCAGAAAATGAACTATCTCGTGGGTTCAAAGGCAGGACCGAATCGCAGTACTTATCCAGCTCATTTGCGCCCAACTTTCGGAGTATCGGCCGAACCTTCCAAGCATCATCTTGGTTGGCGAAATCAAATTTAAATAAATCTTCATAACACCGAAACCACATATCAAACGTAACATTGGCATCAGGATCATAAGGAAATTCAGCTATGCTATCTGCGATGCCGTCGACCGATGGAGCTGTGGTTGCATTGGATGATCTGGGCTGTGTGGAAGGGGAAATCTTCATATCTGTTAACATCTGTATCAGTTTCAGCAGTTGCTCAGGTAATAATTCGAGTTAGGCAGGATCCATGTTTCCAACAATACCGTCGTCAAATATTATGTTCGTCAATATGTATGCTTGAGGCTATTACGA
Source organism: Schistosoma turkestanicum (assembly GCA_944470395.2). Classification (NCBI taxonomy): domain Eukaryota; kingdom Metazoa; phylum Platyhelminthes; class Trematoda; order Strigeidida; family Schistosomatidae; genus Schistosoma; species Schistosoma turkestanicum. The sequence continues at coordinate 16,566 of CALYCR020002483.1, forward strand.
GTTAAGGTTAGTCGATAAACGCGAACGAAACTTTAATCAGCGTCCAGGTAGGCAACCTTGAAACCCAAGCTGAAGAAAGACGGCTTTAAAAGCGTAGAAAGTATATTCTACTAACGCCCAGCATTCGCAATATAATCAAGCATAAAACTCTCGTTTATTTATAGATCATAGAAACGTCTTTGCGACAGTTGCGAAAATAGCAAACTCAAATACACAATAGCCATTAAGTTTCCTGTGTGAATTGAAATCCCAAGGTCAACTGATCAGCACATCCGGGCAAATGTGGAAAACAAAATAAGGAATCCATCAAGCGTGTTTTGAAGATCTAACATCCCCAACAATCAAGTAAAACGGCCACTTTCCAGTAAACATTAGACGTCGATGATAATATCTGTGGATGTTCGTAATTGCTGATATTCCCACAGTTATAATCGGTATGGATTTCCTACAGCACTATCTATGACTAGTCGATTCATACAGGCTGTAGCTAATCAATGCTTCGTCAAACAATAAATTCGCAGACTTTAGAGCTTAAAACCGAATCACTCACGTTTTTCATTCGCGTGAGCATATATTCCACGCTTTGTGGAAGAAATTCATCTGAATATACCTCTCGAGGAGATCCTATAGGTGACCAATCGTGTGGTTTATTACATCGTCATAAGTGGACCAGCAGACACGATAAAAATCTCGGCGGCTAGCACCGCACAAATGAGCTAAACGTGAGTTCAACAATTTACTAGCTGCTAGCAATAATCGTCCTACTCACAGCTCGTGCTCCGCATCCCTCCACATGGTTTGCGAAAAGGATAGGCTTAGTTTGTCACCATGCGTTGAATACCGAGCAATAAACGTATCTACACTTTTGGATAGATAACCCATCCCACACGCACACTAATTTATGGCATCAGTGAAGGGCATGACTGTTTTTTCTAAGATCAGTCTGATAAGGGCGTATCATCAGATGCCAGTCACTCTTGAAGATATCTAGCGAAGTGCTATCAAGAGTGCAGGCATTTGGACTATATCTCTCACTTCACGACAGACCCTCGTCATATTGAAGGCGGGTCGAACTATATTAACGATGCTCGGAAACATACCCAAGTCAGTGCAGTTGCAGACAAACGACTGAATGTCTGTCTTGAAAATATTTACTTTTTCCAGATAAAAAATTCAAGCGGTATAACCAAGTCTGTTAGAGAATTTTACACAACGCTGTGTTATGCATTACACAGGCTGATAACTCATACTGTAAAAATTATTGTCCTTAATTAAAGTATAACAAACCAATAATCAACACGTGAGTAAATTATTATACAAATATGTAATAAACGTCAAACGAAATCATATTGCAATGAATTGGTTTGTGGGTAAGTGCTCTCTGGATAAAGTTTAACCTCATAATGCTTGCATATGATATTATGCTCAAACCAAATTACTTCAATAATCTTCACGTAATAGTGATTTGTTGTACTACTGACGTTTTCAGTAAAACCATTTATTTATCATCATCAATATTTAGCTACTTCTGTTACTTCAAGAATCAGGCAACAATATTTGAAGCTGATGAAAACGCTTCGAATGCTGTAACGTTGTCCGAGTGCCTTCATCCAATCACCTTTTTGTTCAATTTCAGCTTCGATTAAATGAAAGTACATTAATACATATACTTAAACGAATTGTAATTGAATACCGTTTTATTTATCTGATTTTAATTGTTTTATTCATAGGTAAAAATAAGCGAAATTGATATGTTGTTCATCTATGTCAGCCAATTTGTTATCTATAATTTCGTATTTTTCCTCCACACCAATAATTTGGCTGTTCTAGTACACGTTATCCATACCTTGAATGAGGCTATGCATTGGCAAACATAGTGAATCACCGTTCATTTATTTTGATGAAATTGTAGTTACTAAAACTCATTTTAGATACGAATGTGTATATCAAGTACGTGCAGTTCTACCGTTGTTTATGCAAACAGCATGTGTTATTTATTGCTTTTTGTTTAATATATGTTGAGAGATTTTGAGATTTCACACTCATCGTTGAGAGATGCATGAAACTGGAGATATTGATAAATTTTCTTCTCTATTGTACTACTTAATCAGCGATAAAAACGTCAGATGCATCAACTCTGAAATAGTTGATACTACCCATACATATTTTCTGAAAAATGTTTACGGAATACATTTTGATGTTCTGCCATAGGGGTGAAATTCTGAGAAAATTCAATCATTCGAGGGTAAGCTTGACCGATAGAACAATGAAGGTAGTTTCGAAACAAGTATATACAATGTAAACACGTTCACGGGATGATCTACAGAGGCAAACATACCAATTTCAGTGTTCATCCTGAATCCAAATAGAACAAATTCTGTTAGTAATTCATATTCAATCTAATTGACAGTTCTGATAAAATGAGCATTACAATCTTTCAGTTTAATCACAGTGTCTTCAGGCCTTACAATAATACCTTGAAACACGTTTGCGATTTCAACACAACTGATATATTCCGGGCAAAGGCAGTTTGTGATATTGAGTTACAATTCATAATGAGTAGAAATTTGTATTTCTGACGATTCTACATCGAATGCATTTCAATCATGTGAGGCAAATACACAAATGCCTGAAACAAATCTCCACAAAATTTATTGCATATCACCAACAAAGTTATCACACTAATTCTGGTAAAAGTTGTTTCAGAGTGTTTCGTCACTAAACCTACATAATTAGAAAATATTAGCTCATTGCAATGCAAAATAGATGTTTTGAAGGTCAAATATTTCCACAATAATGCACTGTGATTAATCTTGAAGTAGTATATGGTGTTGAGGACATATTTACTCAACCACATAATTGGACAAAGTACATCTTACACTCTGTGATAAACATCACGTAGTATCTGTGAAACATCTGAATTTAAAACTTATATGCAGTGTGAACCCTGCATATGATAAAAAACAAAGCTACTTTTAGTTATCTATATGATTATAAAATTCATTTTGTGGTTTTCTAGATACATTGTTATTTTTTGATTCAAAGTGTATCTAACTGAATTGATGAACATGTTTTAACCAGCTGGTATTGATTTACGCGCATGGAAAATGAGATTGAAGACCTATGTATTGGTATATGATTATTGCTGCCCACGACTGTAGACTTTCATATATACACTGTTGTAAAAGTGATTCTCTGACGATTGTTGTGTGTTTCACGATGTGCAGCGTGACTCACTGAAGGCAGAATGCTGATTCATGAATACATTTATATTTTCGTGAAATTCGGCCAATGCATCAGAACAAATACAATCATTCGAGAGTAAGCGTGACTGACAGGAAAATAATCGCTTGCTGGACTGATTTTTTGTTATGTGATTCGACTAGTTTATCTACATTTTATCTGTGGATATTACTCAAAACTTTTCATCATCTGTGTAATATATTTTCGTTAAGAGTACTTACTGTAAACAAGCGGAATCACCGATGAATTTCATTAGATAGGTTGTCATTTCTGTCCATGTTTTTCTTCCTTTATGTTCGATGTTTAGTAATTGTTAGTTAAGTATTACTCAATAAATCGTTGCAGAATATTCAGTTGTCAGAAACGTTCAAGAGCACCGTTCTGTTCTCTCTAAGCAACATCTGTAGGAAAAATTAATCCGAAATTATTTCGAACATGGTAATTTGTCAAATTAAATATTTCGTCAGCATCCAGTCAGGGCAATGAGCCCATACGGATACTTTCCTGTTGAGGAATGGGTTGAATATGAAATCATGTGATTAGTCAGCCTGAGATAAAGCTTCACAAGTGAGTTGCTGCTGACAGATATCACTACGATTTCCACTGCTTTTTGCACGAATTTCCATGTCGCCTTGAGGACGGTCTCACAACCATGGTTGTCTAATTTTTCTATTTACCCGGAATGTACTCTTTTATCAATATATAGAACCGTAAATGGTTTTGCAGTGACCTTCTACGTCCAGTAAGTGGATACACATACATTCTCGTACTAGGGCATAATCTCAGTTTGAACGTGAGTTCCAGAATGATTGTCATTCTTCTACCGAACCTTTCCAACGTCAGATGACAGGAATGCGGTCTGTTTGAGTCCAGCGTCACTGTATGATAATGTACAGTGACACAGGTTTACTAATCTCTCTCCGTGTCGTTCCTTTCTCTCAGTCCATGTCCTTTCATGCTGTCTTCCTGTCCATTATAGTCCATTGCAACATCGGAGTTTATGTTTCCCATCGTGCCTATCAAATGCTTCGCTATGCACTTCTCTTCCATAGAACTGAACTTTACCATGTTCATTGATATCTTCGGTCGCAATGAAGACGATTAAATGTCTGAAACTGCCATTTACAAAGTTTTTCCGGCAAGGACTCTATTTATGAGACTTGAAAGTGTTACTTTCTTCATAAAGTAGGCAGAAGGCATGTAATTTTGGTAAGAAATAATACAGTTGAAAAAATGCAATGATCAAATTTTGTGCGTTCGTAATATAGTAGTGATTATCAGTTAAAGAACGTTGTTCGGAAAGACAGTCGGATCTTATACCTAATGAAGACAGAAGGATTTTTCACTTGATAAAATATTTCAGCTATGTGCTTTCATTCATACTTTTAAAAGGTTTCTGGATTATTCTGATAGTATGAATATGTATTTGATCGTTGTTGCCGATGTAACTTGTAGATATTACAGTTCTATGCAAACTTTATGATGTTTTCGGTTTACTTCAATTGATCTTGAATGAGAAATACTAGAAAGTGCTCTTAAAAAGAGAACGGTTTACTCTCGTATCGACTCTCCTAATTTTGTGCCAGTAATTTGAGTATCTAATTCGAAAAAATACTTACGTGGTGAGTTTTTTGCGGTGATTGCGTCATAAACATCTTTTAACATCTTATTCTTTACTAAAAAGAATAAAATCAAGTCGAACAAATATGGAATTCGAATTACTTAAATTTCTCGGAAATATAAAATAATTGAGAATTCAGTAGAAAAGTTTTACGAGAAGAATTTCGGCGGTTTTATTGAGATTCAAGTGGCTGATTAACACACAAACATTAGTGAAAATGAACTCCGCTTACGATGTATTTTTTCACGATTATTCACGTTTTGTACGACGCCCTCAATCATCACCTTTAGATCTATAAAGTCTTCAAACCAAAAAAGATTCAAAAAACTAATTTCTTATGTCCTACAAAATGTTCATGTTCTACTAGTAACTAATAAGTCGAAATCGAATGATTTTGTTTCGCTGGTTTTCTAGCGATCAATAGCTTTATCAGTATCACGTTTAGATGTTTCTTATCACGAAATCACAAGATACGAATTAGCATACAATCTATGTTTGCTTTAAGTAGCTCAAACCACTGGTATGCTACTGAATGCTATCAAAATAAATGAAGCTGAGAAGAATAAGAGAGAAGCACTGAAACTAAATCATCGGCTATAGAGTACGAATTCATGTGTGACGTATAGAAACAAGAATGAAGTACACGTAAAAGACATGGTGATTACAATTAAAATCATATAGCATTTGGATAAAATTACTTGAAAGATATGCAGGAACGAGGGAAGCACAGAATTCGTACCCTTCATTAGTTAGTTTATCTGAAGAAAAATAAAATTAGTAATAAAAAATTTCTTTTACTAAGTATATAAAAACTATCTTGAAATTTACAATTTATTTAGTAAAAGGTAAATTTCTGCTTGTATTTCATAAGTTGTAACGCAATTAGATGCAATCTCATTTCTACAAGCCGTTTCAGACCTCAGACGAATTCAGATTTATCGACACAAAATATGAATTGGATTTGTTAAATGTTGATACTTGGTGAGATTATCGTCATTAAAAAATCATAGGAAGCGACTAAAATTTAGACGAGCAGGGCAACCATAGCTGAAATAATAGGCTGGCGAAAGAAAATGGAGTTTGGAAGTGGAAGCTGTGCCAACGAATCCCAGTAATCGATAACCCATATATGCGTAACCAGAAGAAACACGAAGAAAAAATTAATATCACGAATAAAAAAATGGAAAGCAAAATATATTGAAAATAGAAAAGCGTACATATATATTTAGTTGATACAAATGTTTCACACGATTCAACAGAGACATTCGTTAAATCAACTAAAACAAAAAGAAACATATAAATAAACCAAAAGCTTCAGATTTAAAAGTTATTATGATTTACATTACAATTCAGCCAATAAAAAAGAGTACATTACTAGTAATTTACAGGCTGTTAGGCGATTTCACGCAATCTCATTTCGCGAGACATATATCGGAATTCGACCAATTCAGATTAGATTTGTATGTAGGATGAATTGAGAGTCGAATACAAATTCGATGTTAATATCTCTTCACAGAGTTCATGAAGTGTCGTGATGTTATGGCGGGCACTTAAAGAAGATTGACTATCTTCTAGAACTCTTTTTTCTGCTTAAGATTCATTATTTTTGGTTGTATACAAAGTAAGCATTTTATTCCTATTATTGTGACGTTGCTCTTATCCTATACTCTTGTTTGAGGCATTAACTGTTGTTATATCATTTCTCATTTATGAACTATAGTTAATTGACTGCTATGCGTTACCCCAGTTCACACTCACTATTACTGTTATTTTTTTATTGATGTCAGTTTTCTAATTGGTTTACGATGCAGTCTGATTTTGCATGTATATAAAGGCATGATTGAAATAATAAAGAACGATCTGATCTGATCTGTCTGTCTGACTCATAAGTCGTTGTTTTTCCTCTATTCCGTGGGGCTGGTAATTGAGAGGCTGGCGTGTCTGTACAGTGATTAGCGATCATCAAGGTCATTGTATATATTTTCACAAACACAATACGTGATCACTCATAGCAGCACTTATTATTCTTCTACTGATTGAAAAGATATTCTACACAACTAACATCATCATTATCATCTTTCATTGTAGTGTACACACTCACAATCTAGGCAGTCGTCATTCAGTGAATCACTCACATGATGACTGTATTGCGATTTGAAGTGAATATCTGGTTGTTTCTGACCAATACTTCTCCAATCCATATTTGTTTCTCCAGCAACATTCAAGGATCGTGATTCATTTCTAAGATGTGAAAATCACAGACAACGCATCACGTACACTTCTATGCATGTTTCTTCGAATCCAAATGTCCTGAAACAACGGAACGATTTCAGGATATCCAACACAATGTTCGTGTGAATGACAGTTCTTTTACTTGTACCTGATAAATCGAAATTGAGTGGTGCCGCCTCCGTCATTATTTGCTAGCCTATAGCCATTTCGGAAATCATTCACGGAATCACAAGATGCAAATCAGTGTTCAATATACGATGACCGAAATACACTCAAATCACTGGTATGCTAATGAGTGCTGTGAAAGTAAATGGAGTTGAGAAGAAGTAGACGGAAACAATGAAACACAGCAATCAGAATTTACAATACGTGTATGCTGTCACGAAATTTTTTTCTTAGAACTTATGGTATTTCGATGGTGAAATATTTCAGTGTTTGAACTGACTGCAATTCTGTTGTCCGTCTTGTTTCACACATCGTTCGATGGTGTTTCCCCTTTATTCTATCAGTGGGAAATCCGAAGATTTTGAAATGATGAATGTTTGATTGACTATAATAATTATTTACATTTTAACTTTACGGTAAATAACATTTAAAAGTCTATATATACAATAAATTTGATCAAAACATTTCAATCAATTTATTTTTGCACGCCGCCACCGAATATTTACTAATACAAATGTCTTTATATGAAGGATGAACCTTACTGTGAATGAATTCCTTGAGATCAAGACTTCTTCATGTATAATGTCATGAGTGAATTAATGGAATCACGAAATGCAAATCAGTATTCAGTGTACGATAACCGAAATGCACTCAAATCACCGGAATGCTTATGAGTGCTGTAAAATGAAATGAATTTGAAAAGAGGATGAGTGGATCACAGAAACATGACAACCGGTTATAGTAAAAGAACATCTGTACCGTAGATGTTACCTTGACGTGACGGTCAGGCTTGCTCGTCCTGATGACTCAACCGAGCTATAAAGGCTGAAACATATGTTCCTGTAAGTCCTACCATGCCAGGAAGGTCGACCGAAGAATGATGAGACTAAAAACAGCTACTCGATTTCTGAGGCCGAAGTCGTACTGCTGTCTGTCTAGGACCAATATTAAGCTGACTTCCATTTCCGGTTCCTGAAGAAACACCCTTTCACTTTGTGAGAAACCGGGGCTCAGATGCGGTAAAATGGCTGAAGACATCAATGCTAAGGCTAAAAGATACTGAAAGACACCTGGGTGGATTTTATGGTGTCGCAACTCAAAGAACAGATAATGGTTATCGCCAAATGCAGCTATGCTCAAATAACCGCCCATTTCTAGCAAATACTAACTTTAGGCAGATGGAAAATCACCTTTCGACATGGCGGACTCCGTAATCAATTAACGACGGACTCAAATAGATCACATCGTCATCAGCCACCGAGGTAGAGGTTTGATGGAGGACCGTCACTAGTTCTGGGGCACATGTTCAGACTCAGATAATACTCTAGTGAGAGCGCATATTTTTTGCAACTTACTAACCGTAGGAAAGACACTGGAAGAACACCTCTCACGGTTCTACTTATTGATGAAAAAGCTAGGAATATATTTCAGGAACCACTAGAAGGAGAATTAGGCAACCATGTAAGCGATTCCCATCCTGAAGCTGGCTGGAATGATATCAAGAAGTCTATGGGAATGGCAGTGATATCTGCCAGCCGGGTAAACCATAAGTAAAGGAAGAAGCCGTGGATCTTACTAGCATCAATCGAACTAATAGACGCTAGTAAAGTCATCTAACATTGTTCTAAACAAGATGAGGACCGAAGTCAGCTTAATCGTAGGCTGATAAAGAGCCTAAGCAATGACCGCGAACAGCTGTACATGGAGAAAGGAAAAGCAACGGAAAAGGCAGAGGCAATATGCAACAGTAAACCACTGATCCGCCTTATCAAACAAGCCATTATTAGAAATCCATCTGTTGGCGAATACGTCACGGAGAAGTATGGATGTATCATTTATTACCAACCCAAATGACTGGATCGATAGACAGAACACTTTAAGGTCCTTTAGCCACACTTCGGTTGCCCACGATATCCAGTCGTCCTCAATGTCAAATCGATGCAAGTTCTGTGAGTCTTTATAGCTATAAGAAATGTAAAGCGAGGGAGAGCAGCCCTGAGATATCTGAGGATGGTGGTCCAGCTGAAACAGTTAGATTGACTCAGATTTTAGGTAGAATCTGCGAAGTGGACGTAATCCTATCCTACTGGTCTCAATCCCTGATTGTCTCAATTTATAAGAAAAGACAAACGTCCTCTTGTGGAAATCACAAGGGAATCAGTCTAACTAATATACTTTCTAAATTATTAGCCTCGATTAAACTTAGACGCCTAACCAGAGTTCGTGAAGAGCACACTAGTGAAAACCAGGCTGGTTGACGACATCCACGAGGATGTTAACACCACTTGTTCACACTACGGCAGGTCCTAGAACAAACACACACGTTCAGACGCCTACCAACAGTTGTATTTCTCGACCTGAAAGTACTATTTGACTCTGTTGATCGTGAGGTTCTGTGGCAGTGTCTTTCATTGAAAGGTGTACCAAAGCAGCATATTAACCTTAAACATATTCTCTACTCAAACACTACTGGCCGAGTCAGATATTATGGTGAACTGTCGTTAAAATCGATTACTTCAAGTTTGTTTGTCAAGGTTGTCCACTTTCTCCATCTTTATTCAACTTTCTCATAGACATGTTTTTAGAGATGACACTTTCATCGTCTGACTTTTCAGGAGTTAAACTTCTACCAGGAGACTCACTTGGTGACTTAGAATATGCCGATGACATAGTTCTATTAGGTGAAGATGTGACAAAATACAGAATCTTCTGACTTCCCTAAGTAACAATGCTAGCGTATTTGCGATGCGGTTTTCCCCTTCAAAATGTAAAATGTTGATTCAGGGTCGGCTTCCATCGGAACCTGAACTAGTGATAGGTAGTGAAGTAGTTGGGTGTGTTGACCGCTCAATTTGTCTTGGCAGTCTCATCAGTGCCAATCGCCTGGTATGCGACAAAATCTTAGCACGTAGGTTATTATTGTTCGATTAAGGATTTATTCGAAGCACCGCTCGTATATCCTTGGACAGCCGTGTAAGCATTGCTGTCGTTAGGAAACGAGTACAAGGTAGGTATGGTAGATTAATGGATGAGGTTGTGAAATTCCATCAGTTGAGGTAGTTGGAACATGTGTTGCCTAGGCATAACCAACAACTCACTTGACGAGCTATGTTTTGTGGTATAGAAGTACGCTGAGAGAAAGCAAAGGACGGCCAAACCAAGACTTGAAACAGTTCCATTTAATCACTGACAAGTGGACTGAATCATGTTGTTAGATGCAGGCTACCTGATTAGATCCGCGAGATGAAAGTCACCAATGGTTAGAGACCTTGAACGACATGACTCAAAATCGTTTGCAATGACGCAGGTGCATCCAGTGGTTGTACTCTATGAAATTCTAATCTTCAAAATTCCTCATCAATAATATCTCTCTCTTTCTATATTTATTTCACTGAACTTTACTTCGATCATTTTCATTCCCTATTACCGCTGATTCTTGTACTATCATTACCAGAATCGGATTTGAACTGAAAGCGGCGTCTATGTGCTAATGCGATAGGGCAAGCTAGACTTATGCACTTACGTACAAAGTTAAGCGTTGTAACTGACTGAGTCAAAGAATATACGAGTGAAGAAATGCAATATCAAGCAAGTATTAACATCATCCCGTATAATTTATCTTTACAAAATAATATCTGATTTCTGAAATTACCTGCAAGTTTCTTTGATACATTTTTTTCACATAGTTCAATTGTGCACTTTCCCAACTTATCTATGAAAATGTGGACATTATTAAACTCAAATATTTTAGAATAATTACAGCAATAAACTTCAAAATTACACTTCATTCACTGACAAAAAAGCCACTTGATGTATTTCATAAGTTCTTAGGCAAGTTCACGCGACCTCACTTCGCGAGCCATATGTCGAAACGTGACCAGATCAGATTAATTTGTATGTAGGATGAATTGAGATTCGAATACAAATTTGAGGTCGATACCCATTCACAGATTTCATCAAGTGTCGTTATCGCTCACAGCAGCAGATAATAATTTTTTAATAATTCATAAGTTCTCGTTCTTAACTAACTCATCAGTATCGTCTTTCATGGTAGAGTACACAATCACAATCTAGTCAGTCGTCATTCAGTGAATCACTCACATGATGACTGTAATGCAGTTTGAAGTTAACATGTGGCCGTTTCTGACCGACACCTCTCCAATGCATATTAGTTTCTCCAGCAACACTCAATGATCGTGATTCATTTCTAAGATGTGAAAATCACAGACAACGCATCACGGACACTTCTATGCATGTTTCTTCGAATCCAAATGTCCTTAAACAACGGAACGATTTCAGGATATCGTACACAATGTTCGTGTGAATGACAGTTCTTTTACTTGTACCTGATAAATCGAAATTGAGTGATGCTGCTTCCCTCATTATTTGCTAGCCAAAAGGCGCTTCGGAAACCATCGTGATGCTTTTATTGACGGAATCACAAGATGCAAATCAGTGTTCAATATACGATGACCGATATACACTCAAATCACTGGTATGCTAATGTGTGCTGTGAGTGTGCTGTGAAAGTAAATGGAGTTGAGAAGAAGAAGACGGAACAACTGAGACACAACAACCGAATTAACTATGCGAATATAGTTATGATGGAAATCTTCATGAAGCAAATATTTACAACGCCTCGTATAATTCGTTATCACATTATCTTATCTGAATAATGATATATATATCAATATCGCTTTGTGAATCTGTTCTTTGAATATTTTCCCTGATTTTGCGAATTATTCTCTACATTTTTTTGTTTATTTATTTCTGAGTGTCTCAATATCTATACGTGTCATTTTAGATAATAATATTGATCTATTGTTTGTTCACATTAGATGGCACTTACGTTTGTGAACTTCACTTTTCTTATCGATGCAGTTTTCGAATCTTTCCCATTCGTCCAGAAGTTTTTCCGCCCCTTTTTCTTTTATGGTATCTAGTTAAACATGATGTACAAGTGGATTGATGAAATATTGTATAATATTTTCTTATGTAATCAATGAGTATAAGGTAACGCGCTTGTCAAATCGGGTTAATTTTCTCAAAACATATTTCCACATCATGTCACAACACTTTGTGTGCATAAAGGAGTTATGAATTCCCGATTATTCACTGCCGATAAGAGCTAAGATTGACATATTTTCATACATATATAAAGCTTTCCTGTTGTCAGTATAATGAGCACCCTCAGACGTGAGTCCTATTTCCTACATTCATGGTATATATACGACGTAACGTATTTGCATTTAAATTCAGTAATACATTCTGAACCTGCTGTTGCATTGATCGATTGCACCTATGTTTGTACGCGTACGAAGACAGTCATGAAATCTGGCATATTGCCTCAATAAGTTAGGGATCACACAGTAATTAATTATCCTAATATTCACGAAATGTGGATCTACCTGCATAAACTGAATATAATATCTACCAAACATAACAAGCTAGAGTAAGCAACGTAATCAGCGAAACTTACTCGTGTAGTCTTCTCTCAAACTGTCAATAATTTTTTTCAGATCTGAGGTAATAACAGAAGAAATAATAATACATATTATACAATGAAACGTCATTGTTTTCTCAATAGTACAAATCCAGTAAAAGTACTGTGCTGGATTTCACTCAACGAATGATGCATGTGTGACTTGCCATTGCACGGAGCACAATCAAATAACTTGAAGTGAGCTAATCAAGTGATAGAATTTACTTATAAAACCGTGAAGTGATTCAAAGGATGAACGTCAACAATATCAGTGAAGAGTGAATCATGTTGTTCATAAATGACTGTTGATGCCTGTAATATATCATATAGATCATATAGATCCAAAACTCGAGAAAACTTCTTCCTCTCTAAGTATGCACTTATATGGAATAGGCTTCCCTCTAAAATACGCATGGCAAGTGGGTTACATGAGTTTGTTGAACTTCTTAATGATGCTCTCAGTTGCACTGACTCTTCTGCGCTCGTGAACTCACTCGCACCCTGCTTTCATATTAATAGCTCTGCATACACTTAAAACACAATGAACTCAGTGCTGCGTCTTATTTAGTTATTTTTACACTCCCAAGTAGCACTAATTTTTCTAGTTGAATATAAATCTCTTTAGTTTTTATTTGAAATAGACAGGTTACTCTACTAACTGGGTCGATCGACACTGTTCAACTGTAAACTGGTTGATTAGAAAGCACTCTACTCTCCTGGGCGCAACCTTATCAACACTTACAACTGTGTGAGTTTCACATTGCCTATTATCAATTATACTGTTCTCACTTACACGCTATTGACTTACCTTGGCCCCTTAGTGTTATCTATTGCTCCGCTTTTAACCGCGATACTCTTTATATCTCCTGCTTAGCTAGTTAATTACATCTTCCCCACTACATTCAAAATGCTTATATCTTGTTTGAAAATTCTTACTATTTCTCCATAACTGTTAACTGTATAGCATTGACGCCTAACCAATAGTTCATAAGTTGTAATAGCCAGACGAGTTTGTGAAAGGAACTTGCAGAAATAGTGTTTCTCAACAGGATGCGAGACATAGAACACCAAGTAGAACTCAATAGCTTCTTCTAAACATTTAACATGAGCCTAACAACACAAAAGGAGAGAGGGTGGAGTTACTGACCAGCAAACATTGATGGTGTGGGCGATAACTTCAAACCGCCCATGTTTGTGGGGCAGAACATTTTGTTTGCTTTCGGCTCTTTAGATTGATGAGACGACTAATCAGTAACACTGAGGTTGCTCTTTTACGCTTGCTACTTCTGTGGTTCATGTTTCCAAAACTATGCTGAGGTCGCTATTCTGTCGAGACACCTGCAACAATCTTACTCAGGCGCTTACAGTATGACTTAGAGGTTGGCATTCAATAATAAAGAAAAAAAAACAGTTAGACAGTGCGAGATTTTATTCATCAAATTTTTATTTTTACAAACTCTACTCTTTCAACTAGAATTTCGATTTCAACGTACATAAATCCAGCTTCTTACTTCGACTTCTCTTCTATCCACCTGACACTGCACAACTCTCCCTTCTTTTTGCTGTACTCCTTTATCTGTGCGTTATATTCTTATATTCCCATAATTTACTTTAATTTAAGTGGTCAGTATTAATTTTATCTTGACTTACTACTGTATTGACTACTTCAACATGACAGGTTAAGTAGTGCTTTGGTTATATATATACACTTGCCACACTGCTGCCTTTTTCTCTCTCTCTCTCTCTTCTACTTTTCAGGACCCCATTCACGGTGGGAAATCCTTGGCTACTCTAGGGAACATGCACCCAATGTACATGACTGTCTGAATCACAGCTCGTATCAAGCGCGTTCCATATGACCTTTCCCAACAAATTCACTATTGATCTCGGCCAATCGCCAATAGAACCTATTGTGCACCTTCCTCATTTGTACTCTAATATTGAAAATGTGGCTGTATAATACTGTTTCTGTCAGTGATATGGTGTAAATATGTAATCAGAAACTGTCTCTTATACCTAATTTAACTGCCATAACTTTTACCGTAATTGCAAAAGCATTTGTGACAATTTGATCTAGCCTATAAACTGGCGTGACTCTCGTAACTTAGTTATTTGAGAATAAATTATTATTAGTAAGAGTTAATTTACTTGTGAATGAATGGGGGCGAATAAGGTGAAACGCGTTTAGTAATAAAGTAAACTATATAAATTTGAACAATGTTTGTGACCAGGTTCTCAAACCTTGTATATGAATCGGAGCGTATAGTGCAGATTGAATGAACAATTTACCTGTTATGGCTTCAAAAATAGGTTTTCCATGTAGAATGTAGGAGCTTGAATAAGCTAGATTTTAAATAAAAATCAATCAGTTGAAATTTAATTTATGAATATATAAATAAATGAGTATCAAAAATATCTCTTACCATCCAATTCTTTTCGCTTTTCATTTATAGTCTCGATCATTTCGAATGCATTATCTGCAATTGGTGAGGACAGAGTGTTATTGAAAAAGTCCTCAAAATGATCAGGAAGTAATACAATCATGCTTACAATCACTTATAAAAGACCAGGTTGTGTGCATGTATTCAGGTATGCAAAGAAGAACTTATATTAAAAATGGTTAATAAGATTCTAGGGAATCTTTAGGAACTTTCTCGAAGTAGTTACATAAATAGTGAACTGCAACACATTTGATGCTTATTCCCATTTATGTGCTTGACTGATATATGTGTACATCCGAACTGAACGAACAATAACAAAATCGTCTGATCAGCATCATAATAAACCTGTTGCTTTATCACGAGTAGGCTAAGATATTTTGATAACTAATCCATTTTAAACATAAACATCTAAATTTCTCAGGTATAAGATATCTGAAACCAAATGAACCATTTTGAATGCAATATCACATTTAGTCATGGAAGCATCATAAATGAAGTTCGCTTATAGAAACTTTATTTGGAATCTGGAATGTATTCAAAGCAATATCTACTGGGTTACATGATATTAGGAAACACTTGTGATAGATAAATTAACGCAACGAAAAATGAAAATAATGAATATTTTGGTGAGATGGTTAAAGAGAAAATATCCGAAAGTATCGGTTGTAGATGAATTTTCTACCGTAGCACTTCAATTTGATTCCAATAGGTGTAGGTCGAACGCAACCTCCCCTAGTTCAATATGAGAACACAATAATTCTAGGAGAAAGTGGTCTATTTACACAAAAAAATGGAAATACAAACATTTACCTGACAATTATTACACCTTCCAAGTCAAAATTACTATGATGAGTATCCGAGTTCAAAAGATTAGGTGAAGCTAGTATACTGCTACGATATCAAATCTAAATATGGCTGTAGCCATATTAAATATCAAATTTAAACAACATGCGTACAGTTCAGGAGGAAACATAAAAACTTCAATATAAGTACAAGATATAGAAATAATAACAATATACAATGATAAAATCTCAAAATGGAATCAAATAGAGTACCAAAATGTCAACAGAAAGAGTCAGTCATATCATAACACAAATATACATACAAGAAGGAATTTTCCAAAAAACAAAACATTCAAAAAAGATTCTACACCGGCCCGCCCAATCCCTCCATGCAAAAAGCAAGCGTTTACTGACACTTCAAGTTAGGGTTCACTCTCATTCCCTAATCCACAGCGAAATAACGAATAGGACTTACAGCAGTACGCCTACCCGTTTTTAATATGGATATAACCTATCTAGTTGGACCCTTCTAGGAGACACACCTTCCGTATGTCTCTTCTCGCTACCCCGTTAGTAGTACGAACAATTACCGTTCTTACCTTTCCGTCCTTACCCGTCTCACAATCCTCTACTATTCCTAAGGGCCATTTTCCCCGAGTAGTAATATCCGAGGCAACAATAACTACGTCTCCTTTCTGAATATTGCGATGCTTTTTTAGCCATTTTTGACGAGTTTGTAAGGAAGGCAAATACTCTTTTAACCACCTTTTCCAAAATACATTGGCTAAATAATTTACCTGCTTCCAACGTTTGTGGAACTTGTCACTAATACTTCCTTCCCCAGCTATTCCGTCACATTCTCTCAATAACAGTAGGCTATTTGGCGATAGAGCTAGTCGGTCGTTTAGAATTCTCTCAATTTCAATCAGATATGTACCCAAGGTTTCGTCTGTTAACACCTGTTCCCTGGTGATCGATAATAGCAGCCTTCGTATAGATCTAATCATTCGTTCCCAAACTCCACCTCTATGACTGGCTAGTGGAGGGTTGAAATGCCATTGAACTTGTCTTGATGATAATTCCTTGCTAATTTTTGATGATTCCACTGTTGCACGAAGCTCTTCAGTTCAGTGACTGCCCCCACGAAGTTTGATCCATTGTCACTAAACACATCTGTCGATCTCCCTCGTCTTCCAATAAAACGTATCAAAGCCATTATAAATGAATCAGTATTCAGACTGAATGCCATCTCAATATGTACTGCTCGTGTCTGCAGGCAGGTAAACACAGAACCATATCTTTTTTCTAGTGACCTACCCCTCTTGACTAGAAGAGGTCCAAAGTAGTCTACTCCTGTCGTCGAGAAACTATACCAACCATTTTGCACTGTATAAACTGGAAGTTGCGCCATCTGTTGATTCCCTGGAGACAGAGTAAACCTTCGGCAAGTTTCACACTTTCCTATTACTCTTTAGACCGTGCTGGTGCCCGTGGGACACACTGGAGCGATCAAACCCAAAGGATCGAACAGAGACGAAACAACAGAAAAGATTCCTCTCCTTGTCACTGATTTATCTGGTGCATCAAAGTGGAACTTGAATACGTCATCCCATTCTATACCAAGCGTTCGATGAGTAACAGTACAATCCGCCGATATTCCTAACAATGACTCCTTGTTACTTATATCCGGTAACCCACTTGGTAACCCACTTTTATAAGTTAAATCCACCTCTACGTAACAACTCACTTATCTGCATGACAAATCTCTTCGCTTGGTCACAACTCGAAAAGGATATCAGACAGTCATCAACGTAAAATTTGTTCTTAACCACATCCACAACATAATGCTCATAATCACTCGAGAAGCTTAGGGCTGTTTTATTCATAGCAAAGTTCGCACAAAACGGGGATGACGTAGCTCCAAATGGATGAGAGGTCATTTGAACTTCAGAAGGTTCTTTAGATGTGTTCCCACTTTCCCACCATAGATATCTTAACGCTCCCCGGTCACCTTCGGGTACCTTAACTTGCATAAACATTTCCTCAACATCTGCCGATACTGCTACTGCTTCCCTGCGAAAACGCAATAGTATGCTTACCAGATCAGCGGTGCTGTCCGGCCCTTGATAGATCATATCTTTTAAGGATATTCCAGCAAACTTAGCAGCACAGTCCAGGAACACTCTCAACTTGTCCGGTTTCTTGTGGTTCAATACGGGATGATGGGGTAAATACCACCGGGGGCGATAGTCCGACCTTAGATGCAACTCAGGTACCCTTTGCGCATAGCCTTTAGAGACATTATCTTCCATACATTTAGCGTGCCTGTCACGTAACCTATCCTCTCTCATCAATCTTCGCTTCAAACTCTTCAATCAACTACTAGCTACCTCATAATTATTCCCTTTCGTAGAGGGGTCCTGTTTCCATGGTATCGGAACTACAAAATGGCCATCGACGTAGTGAGTACCTCTCTCCGTTATCTCTAAAGCTACCTGGTCTTCTACAGACACTGACTTGTCACTGGAATAGACATCAGCAAACTCCACATCATACAGTTTACGTATCTGGTCCTCCAAAACTTGCACGCTACTAATATGGTTAACAACTCTTTTTCTATATTCCAAGTATGATGTAGGTCCAAATACAGTCCATCCGAGTAGTGTTTTTACCGCCTACGGCGCCTTCCTCCCACCTAGCCGTTGCTCTAACACCCATTGTGCTTCTGGCACGTCACAACCGATGAGCATCAAAACGACTTCAGAGTCTAAAACTTCTACCGGTACATCCTTTACGTGCGGTCACTTATTTAGATTTTTCATTGCTGACATCGTGGGCGTATGTCTCCGTAGGCTAGATACGATCATCGCCCATTCAATCACGATATGTTCCAACTGATCTAAAGAATGCACTTCGAAAGCGGAATTCATACTTCCTGCCGATTTGTCACCACCCACAGTCTGTACCATAACTAACTCACAGTTTTCCGGCAACCCAAAGACTTTTGCACAAGTTGACGTTATCAATGTAGAATCAGAGCCGTTATCCAAAAGAGCATATCCTATTATCTCGGCTTTTTCCGATTTCACACGTACTGGGACCAATCCTAAGCATACCTGTCTGCTCAGTGACCTAGTAAGTCCGCAACAATGCTGGGATTCACGTTTATCGTCCAACCTTTTGATGGTCGAGCATTCATGCAACAAAACATGATGTTTTTTCTCACACTTGTCGATACAACAACGCACTGTCGTTTTACAGTCACTAGCCTTATGTCCTTGCTTCAGACAGGTGAGACACATCCGCTTTTTTCTAACCTGATTGCATCTGTCTTGAACAGTAAGCTCTAAAAACTGAGGGCATTTAGTAACCAAGTGATCACCAGTAAAATGCTACAATTATGTCTTATATTCGGTATGTTTGCTGGTTTCGATTGAAGGTGACAGCTCATTTTTACATCTCGTCCTATTTTTTGTCGATTAGCCAGCCGACCGTATCTACTACCAGCTATTCTTGCTCGAGCTAATATAAACTCAGTAAGTTCAGCAAAAGTCGGCTCTCTGTCTTCTTCAATCCATTTTACGGCTAATTCCGCCCATTGAGCTTGCATAGACCGGGGCAAATTTCTAACTATTCGTTCCAAAGTAACCAGGGAATTAAGTTTTGTTGTACAATTTAACTGTTCTAAGGTTAGAGCAACATTCTGCATTTTAACTGCCAAATTCGTCAATTGTTCCGGATCGTTATAGTCTGCATTCCCAGTTCTAAACAAGTCCTCCAAAGTTTCACGGGCTATCACATGCGACTGTCCAAAGAGCTGTTTTAAAATAGCCTTAGCTCTTTTATATCGCACTTGTGGTTCCATTATAAGGCAACCTTCAATCGCGTTTCTTGTTTTTCCTTTACAGTAGTGAATTAAATATAATAAACGCAAATTATCATCCTTTACTCTGGGTTCTATAAACGACTCAAACTGTCTAACGAACCTAAAGTAGTCATGGTGTTTGCCGTCAAAGAATAGAAGTTCAACCTTAAGAAATTCCAAGCCTACTATCGGCGTCCTAAGCATCTGACCCTTCTCTGGTACCTTAGAATTCTCGCCCAAATTTTGTTCCTTAATACCTTCTAAGGGTGATTTACTATACTAAGTATCAAACATAACATCCTTACTGGCTGAAAGTGAACCCATTAAACAAGAAGAATCATAAACGACTTGCCTAGCATTTCGGGATTCTTCATGCTCTTCCAGACCTGCTCGTGTTTGTTTTCTTTCGGCAGCTCATAACTAATTGAAATCCGACGGAAGATAAATAACAAATACGAAATATAAAAATTCCACCGGTAAATCCTCATTAATAAATATCCAAAATCAGAAAATCGTTCACCAAAATACAATTCGATCAAAAAAAACAAAACGATAAATCATACAAAGTTCTTCTTCTAGGAAGTTTAATATTGTAAACGATTAAATTTCCAAATGTTTCGTTATTCTTCTTAATAATCAGACTGCAGTTGTATTGTTCTTCCTAATTGTCAGACTGTAGTTGTCTCCTTCTTCGTAATTGTCAGACTGTAGATGAATTTTATACAGTAACAGTTCCATTTGATTCCAATAAGTGTAGGTCGAACGCAACCCCCCCCCCCTAGTTCAAAATCAGAACAAAATAATTCTAAGATAAACTATCGAGATAAAGTATCTACGAACAAACTTGAGAAGTATAAATCCAAAACTCGAGAAGACTTCTTCCTCACTAGGTGTGCACTTATATCGAATAGGATTCCCTCAAAAATAAGCATGAGAATTGGTTAACATGAGTTTGTACAACTTCCTAATGAAGTTCTCAGTTGCACTGACTCATCTGCACGCGTTAACTCACTCGCACCCAGCAAACAGTGATTATTATGGATTTTCTACTCTTGCAGCTCACATCGAGTCGAACAATGTAGGTTCATACGCGTACCACCCAGTCCAAGTCCAAAAACGATAATTTTGGGAGAGAACGTTCCAAACAATATCACACCTACGAGTTTCCAATTACCAGAATAGGTTGGAAGGTTGCTGGAAGAATAAGTGCTTCCAGTCCGTTACTGCTAGAGTATCAAATCCGAATATGGCTATAGCCATATTAAATATCAAATGTAAACAACATATGTATAATTCAGCAGGAACATGGAAACTTCAATATAAGTACAAGATATAGAAATAATAACAATATACAATGATAAAATCTCAAAATGGAATCAAATAGAGTACCAAAATGTCAACAGAAAGAGTCAGTCATATCATAACACAAATATATACATATATATATGGAGGAATTTTCCAAAAAACAAAACCTTCAAAATACATTCTATACCGGCCCGCCCAATCCTTCCATGCAAACCAAGCCCTTTCGACACTTCAATTTAGGGTTCACTCTCATCCTCTAATCCACACCGGACGAACGAGTAGGACTTACAGCAGTACGCCTACTCACTCTCCAACATGGATATGACATATCAAGCTAACTAGGTACCTGTACCTTCCCATCAGATCCTTGATTCCCCTATCCATCGTAGCATGAACTAACGGTAGTATCCACTTCATCCAATTGAGCCACAAGAATTTGTGTAACATTTTCCAAAAAACAAGACCTTCAAAATAAGTTCTACAATGGCTATAAAGAATAATTCCGTAATATCAGTATAATAGCCCACTAACGAGCAGCTTCCTATAATAACTATAATACGTTAAAAAATAGGACTTTCATAGTTACTACGTTGGGAACGTTTGCGACGTTAAGGAATATTACAAGGACCGTTACTCTTAGCCCCCAATTTATTCATCTTTCCCATGCTGCGAAAACTGTGGATGGGCATAACCTGTGTAGTATGTCGCAATATATGGAACCCACATTGCCTGTCGCAGCTCTCAGACAAACAAAGTAATGTTTTCTGCTTCAGTCACTATTCACTCATCTTTTGATTTTGATCAATTTTCCTTGAGTGCAATTGTGTCTCATACTTCTCATTTCACAAGTTTGACTTAATTTTGTCTGCCAAGGCATGTCTCATTACATTGAGTTAGATAGCTCGCATCCTGAGCTTTGCTTTTCATTGTCGTATACCTGATTAAGTAGATGCATTATTAATTGCCTCAAGTAAACTCATCCAACGGAATCCGCATTTGACTTCTAACTACTGCCGACACTCAGACGGCGTTCAGCTAAGTATGATATACAGAAACCGAAGGAAGGATTTATTTCATATCATGTTCAACTGTTCGTAAATACTAGCGAGTAACTAAACTAGATAACCCTTCTTAGAATCCAACGCAGTCACATCTGCCTTTCCTAAACCAGTGTTAAACTTCATGGAGGACTTTGTTCTCATCCATTTACTCTCATATTCGCTCATTCGCCACACTCTCATTATCTCTGACAGAATTTGTAGCAAAGTGACTGGTCTGTGGCAGGCCAGACCTTTCCTATCTCCTCCTCTGGAGATCAAAGATATAGTGTCTTGTTTGAATTGTGCCGAAAGCTCGCGTCACTTCAGTGAGTTCCTAAACAGGTACCAAATCACTGATGAATATTTTGAATAACTACTTATTTCATGTTACGTTTGATGAATTCCCAAAAGTAACTTAACCGAGGAGATTCTATCGGTGAATAATGATGTGGTTAGCCACATCGTCTCTTCATTCGGTTCGCAAAAATCGACGGCATTGGCTGAAGACCACACGGCGATTACAGAGCAGCAATGTTCCGCCTCTGATCTTGTTCACAGCAAGACATTGCATCTGCCTGAAGAATTTTTATCACCAAGTAGTAGCGACTCTATAAATATCAGATAACGTATAACGGCTATCAGCCTACATGCGAACACTGAGTCTGGTGTGAACTTGAATATAACATTGAAAACTCGCTCTCCAGTTATTTACCTGTCGAGGAGATTCGGTACGCAAACCTTTGCAACAGCATTACGAAGAATCTTTTCGCGTGACCTTTTGTCACGTAAAGACCTTCAAGGTTAATAGGCACTGTCAGCATTGATCTTCTCAAACCAGCACCTGTCTATGACAGTACCCTCCCCGATAAACCGAGAATCAATGCTAGACCCACGCAACGCACTAGAGGGTTCTCAATGTCTCTTTCAGATTTCATGCTTCACACATCAGAAACCTCATTCTAACGCCGCAGTCAACAGCAAGCGTCATCTGCACTATCTACGGATGTTACCTCATACTACATGCATATTGATAGTAATAGTAATATTTGTTCTCAAGTAACTACGTTAAAAGAGTCATAACACTTTGCAGACTGGATCAAATTGTCACAAATGCTTTCACATTTACTGTAAAAATTAACGCGCTTAAGTTATTTTATAAGTCAGTTTCTGATAGCACATTACACCATTTCACTGACCACCTAAATTAAAGTAAATTATGGGAATATAAGGATATAATCCATAAACCAACGGGTACACCAACGAAGAAGGAAGAGTTGTGGAGTGTAAAGTGGATGGAAGAGAAGTTTTAGTAAGAAGATGGATTGATGTACGTTTAAATCGAAATTTCATTTAAAACAGTAGAGCATTAAAAAAATATTGATAGTGTTACTTATTAGTCGCCCCATAAATCAATAGAGCCGAAAGCTAATAAAATGTTCTGCCACACAAATATGGGCGGTTTGAAGTCATCGCCCACACCAAAAATGTAGAATGAATGTTGAAAGTTTTGTTTTTTGGAAAATTCCTCCATGTATGTATATTTGTGTTATGATATGACTGACTCTTTCTGTTGACATTTTGGTACTCTATTTGATTCCATTTTGAGATTTTATCATTGTATATTGTTATTATTTCTATAGCTTGTACTTATATTGAAGTTTTTATGTTTCCTTCTGAACTGTACACATATTGTTTAAATTTGATATTTAATATGGCTAGTCATATTTGGATTTGATACTCTCGTAGTAACGGACTGGAATCACTTATTCTCCCAGAAACGGAACCCATTGTGGTAATTGGAAGCTCGAAGGTGTAATGTCGTTTTGGTAATTGTCTGTATTTCCATTTTTGATTAAAAATAGAACGTTCTCTCCCAAAATTATCGTTTTTGGACTTGGACTGGGTGGGACGCGTATGAACCTACATTGTTCGACTCGAAGTGAACTGCAAGAGTAGAAAATCCATAATAATCACTGTTTGCTGGGTGCGAGTGAGTTAACGCGTGCAGATGAGTCAGTGCAACTGAGAACTTCATTAGGAAGTTGTACAAACTCATGTTAACCAATTCTCATGCTTATTTTTGAGGGAATCCTATTCGATATAAGTGCACACCTAGTGAGGAAGAAGTCTTCTCGAGTTTTGGATTTATACTTCTCAAGTTTGTTCGTAGATACTTTACTTCGAAGGTTATGCATACATGGTCCTTGGATAAGGACTAAATGACAGGTGGAGTATGTAATCTTGTGCAAGAGTTTAAAGTAAAGTATTAGATTGGACTTAAGCCTTCTTGTTCATAATGGATCAAGTCCAAGTGCGTTACATCAGGATGGATAGTCAATCAGGGATCTATGATCTAGGACTCAACTAATGAAATTCTTTTGCACTCCTTCAAGCTTCAATATATCAGACAGGCGTAAGTTGGAAAATAAGAAAGAGCAGTATTCAGCAATAGGTCTTACGCATGTTTGGTAGATAATTGTTCTGGATTCTGTTCGAAGAAAGTTACGAAAGATGAAACCAAGCATTCTTCTCGTTCGGCAAACTTTGATGAAGATATGTTCAGAGAAGTTAAGGCTGTGCGAATAATGTGAGTTTGGGCAGTACATTCTTGTTGAGAGTGAGATCTGTTTTGGAAGACGTGTCTCCAAAACACATCCAGCCACATTTCTCAGTATTAGGTTCTACGTCCCATTGCTTACATCAGAAATCTACAGTATTGAGTTCATGCTGGATTGTGTGCAACAAATTTCCTAAAACAGAGGTACGTTTTACCGGAGTGGAAACAACTGTATATGCTGTTGATGTAGATTATGAAAGGCAGTGAACCCAAAACACTGCAATGCACAACACCACTGGTAATTTCTCGAGGTGTAGATGTATTAGATTTGAATTTGATAATCTGGTATCTATTCGTGAGGAACGACCTATTCCATTGCAACAGGTGGTCAGTAATCCCGACGGACTGAATTCTGTTTATTAAGGGATTGTGAGATACCTTATCAAAAGCCTTTTTTATATCAAAATACAATACACGATTACTAGATGTTTTTGTTCGCCTTGTTGTGATATAACTGTGGTGATAATAATCGGCCTGTAGTTTTGAATGAGGCTTTTCGTCCAGATTTATGTACTGGGACATAATGAGTCGACTTCCACGATTCGGGGTACGTACCAAACTCTAGGGACAATGTAAAATATTTAGAGAAATCTACGGGAGGTTCGGTCCTTCCATTTTAAAAATTATGGAAGATATCTCATCCTCACAACAGCTGCCATTAGGTTTGAGGTCTTAAATGGTGGCTTGAATATTGCTAAGATCGAATTTGATGGTTCAGAGATTATTCTTACAGTTATAGTTAATGATAGTTTCAGGAGTAAAAGATGTGTTCTGGTTGAGGGAAAACCATGTACTATAAAGTTCACAACTAACAGGGTCGTCATAATAAGTCTGTCCATCATGCGGTGTAGGATGAATTTTGCGATCTGAGTCTTTTTTCATGCGTTTGTAAAGCAAACGACAGAGATTTGGGACTTACACGCAGTAGCGAGATCATTACTTCCTCCTATATTCTAACGCGCTGCATGTAGGCCTTTCACACCGTGTCTGAATTCTACCAAACATATGTATATATAGAGAGAAAGTTAAAAATAACATTATTACTAAACAAATACACAGTTCACATTGAGATGGATTGCAGATGTGAGGTGATTTTTATCACAGATTGATGACTGTTAACTTATTAGGTCAGCTGTATTATAATTAAAAGTTTGTGCGAATGTGAGCTTAATACCAAACAATTTAAATTCGACACTTTCGTAAATTACACAGCATTATTGTAGAAATACTCCACACACATAAACACACTCTAACACAAACATCGATATTGCGTACAAACGAAGCTACACATTCTAATAATGAAGGTATGGTGATGAATGAACAGGAAATAGCTAGCTTATTATCATTGAAATAACTATGACTATTTGATGATGTCATAGTGAGTCCTTCATGCACTCCTGTTGAAGCACTATTAGTTCACACGATGAATCCACTTGTACGAAAGACAGATGACTTCGACAGGTTCATACCTATCATCATTCGATTGCTCTTAAACTATTCTGCTTTAATTCTCCTTTATTATTTATGCTTGTGTTAATTTGTGTCGGTTATTCATGTAGTCACTTTGAACAGGTGACTCGTTTTAGATCACAAACGTCAGAATTTCAAATTATTACTGATCGTGATATTACTAAACTGCCATGATTCTTCGGTCAGTATTATTATTATTACTTCGAAACTATCAAATTTAAACTTGATATGGATACGTACAATGAACGAGTGAGTTCTAACTCCTTGTTCGAACTCATACAATCTGGCTATGTAAATACACTGGATTTGTTCATCACTGCTCGTTCACTAGTACCAAGGAAATCGGTGTCGACGGGATCATTCGAGAATGAATTTGAACAAGTCTCGTTCTAACTGAATTGACGAAAATATTTTAACCGGCTGATAGTGATTGACACGCATGGACAATGTTTATGAAGACCTATGTATTGGTACATGTTTATAGCTACTCACAGTGGTATACTTTCAATTACACACTGTTATAAAAGTGTTTCTTTGATAATTGATTGTGTGTTTCATGATGTGCGGTGTGACTTTCTGCAGATAGAACACTGATTCATGAATACCTTTAGATTTTCATGAAATTCTGCCAATGCATGTGAGTAAATACAATCATTCGAGAGTTAACTTGACCGATAGAACAATGAAGGTAGTTTCGAAACAAATATATACCATGTAAACACGTTCACGGGATGATCTGCAGAGGCAAACACACCAATTTCAATGTTCAGCCTGAATTCAAATATTGCAAATTCTGTTAGTAATTCATATTCATTCTAATTGACAGTTCTGATAAAATGAGCATTACAATCTTTCAGTTTATTCAGAGTGTCTTCAGGTGTTACAATAATACCTTGACACATGTGTGCGATTTCAACACAACTGATATATTCCGGGCAAAGGCAGTTTGTGACATTGAGCTACAATTCATAATGAGTAGAAATTTGTATTTCTGACGATTCTTCATTGAATGCAATTCACTTCTGTTGGGAAATACACAGATACCTGAAACGAATCTCCACTAAAAGAATTGCATATCACCAACAAAGTTATCACAATTATTCTGGTGAAAATTGTTTTTCATCAATAAACCTACATAATTAGAATATGGAAGCTCATTTCAATGCAAAATAGATGTTTTGAAGGTCAAATATTTCCACAATAATGCACCGTGATTAACAAAATTGTTAACTTAGCAGTAGTATATGGTGTTGAGGACATATTTACTCAACCACATAATTGGATTATGACATACCATTGGATTATATCATAGTTCCGATAATTGCATTATTATTAAATAGCACCACTATGCACTATCAATATGCACTTTAATTTAAATACAATATGGGTGATCATGAAAGTCAAATATTTACACAAAAATGCAACATGATTAAACAAATTTGGCATATACATTGTATGGTTGTGAGGACACAATAACACAACCATATAAATGTATTATACCTGGCCTGAAAAAGTACATCTTACACTCTGTGATAAACAGCACATCATATTTGTGAACCATCTGAATGTGAAATGGATAGGCAGTTTGAACTCTGCATATGATCAATAACAATGTCACTTTTAGCTCTCTATGTGCTTATGAAATTCATTTCATAGTTTTCTACATACACTGATATTTGTTGTTTGAAAGTGTCTGATGATCAACGAACCACTGGAATATCTTGAACTCGAAGATGAAATTCTCATTTATCAATAATGCAGCATAAACAGTCACAGTTTGACTGACTCAGACAACCTAGGAATTCGCATGAGACGTGCCAGTGAACGCCGCTCATTGATAACCACAGAAAGTTAATTTGCATCAAAGATAGATGAGAAACAATTGCAGATAAACTGGCCGTTTGAATTGTGCTATTGTCCATTATTCGCATCCTAAGTTACTGCCTTACGTATCTGTGGATTTCTCGCCTTCATTGAATTGCGATTGTTTGTCAACTTCCCAATAACAAGATGCATTGTCCTATTATTGTTGTTGTAATTTAATCAGGATTTATCTATTCGATGCACCAGTATAGTGCAGTACACGAATACACTGGTTTGGATGTTTAGTTTTGATGTGTTTCGGAAAATTCATAGCAGCCCGATTACCGATTGTGTTTAGCCGTTACTACATCCTAACACAGCCACATGTATGCATGGTTTTATTTTTCAATCATCACATGAATAATGGTAATAACTGGAGTCGAGTAAAATGGCTTTTCATGATTTCGTCTCCCTACAACCGAGCAATTACGATTTACCCTGTGATCTTGAGTTAAGTTTCACTTAGATTCTATTGCCACTTAAGCGTTCGTGTAAACTTAAGACTATTTGAGTCACCTCTGAATAGTTGCGCTGATAATTATACGTCATTCGGGTTTCAGAGCCTCAACATTCATGTCTCATTGATGCTTCTCTATTGGTTTGTGAAAATAAATGAACAACCGTTTTTCAACACTATTTCTGCTACACGCTTTACTTTACTTTCTGTAACATCATTAGTGTAAATGCGATTTGTCCGAATTGATAGACCGTCAATTAACACTCCGATTTATTGAACTGCAGTGAACTTGTATGATAAGCTTTGTTAATACAAGAACAAGATTATGCGTTAACAAACTAGTAGCATAATTACGATCGACACATATTACACAATATGCTTTATTTCAACAATAAACCACCATCTGCCTCTGTCAGTTTTGTTTCAACTATATCCTCGTATGCCAACGATTTCTGTGTTACTATTTATCATCCATATAGGTTGAAGTGGTTCATAGTTGAATGCATAAAAAATGTACAGCGATCATAAATCATCATTTCCCGTCTTTATATTGGACAATATGATTGAAATATTCAGAACAAGTCATCGGTTCCTTGCTTAGATATATACTGCTGCCTAGTGAAAACTCTCAACATGATAAATCAAGAGTATACATCAATACGATTTTATGCGTTTACATCATATGACCATGAGTGTCAGGTAAGTTAATTTTGTCTGTTATCGTAATCAAATGTCATTGTACTGGTTACATCACAAAGCAATCTACGCTTAGCCGGCCAATAAATGTACCATTCTAATCCGATCATTTATCAAAGCAAATTTTACATAAGTATATTTCCTTATACTGATCACTATCAAGCCTGTTGTACGTCAGCGAACTTCCTTATTCGGTTGATACATTTCCTATCTGTTCGGTTATACTGACTGAATAATTGTAGTACTTACTTTTGTACAGAAAATCAACCTCTAAATGAACATTTTAATGAATTGAAGTTGTGTCTTTTTTGAACCTGTGCTAACTATCAGTTATCACTCAAATATATTCTTATTGAACTTATCTAAACCAGTTTGTTGATTTTCAACAATCTTGGAACTGTGAGTCCACCCAATCTCATTTCGACTTGCATATTTAACAACACATCATTGCATCAAAATACTTTCGAATATTTTCGATATAGTCATGATAAATTCATTACTATTGGTTTATTTTTGCTTAAAATGTGGTACTATGAATTATGGTGATATGAAGCGGAGCAATGTAGCCCTACTTCTAAGTTTGTTGAGAATTGATTGGCTACCACATACTTACTGCTTACAACAAGTGACGTTTTTGGCAGTCGAATATTAAACATTTCAATGTTGCCTTATATCGAGGAAAACTAGTGATGATTTGTTGTCTAATTTCATATACCAAAGAAAGTGTTGATCGCGATAATTCAATACTAGTTTTGTATTTATTATTATTATTACTAGTGCTAGTAGTAGATATTTCAATGAACAATCACGCATTGATTAGAAGAAAATCGAAATGAAATATGCATTAGGATATATCGAATTGTACAGAGATATTATCGTATGTTATATACAATACACTGTTACTGATAGAATAGAATTATATCGTAAAATGTTTACTAAAATAACAAACTATCAAAAGTAGTATGAACATGCATATCAAAAATAAATAGGAAAGTTTTAAACAAACAATATAAATCAAGTTGTACAAAATCAGCATTAGAATGTAGGAATAACAATTTCGGTCTAATAATCATGAATTAATTCTTATCAGATGAGAATGTCGAAGGAAATGAATGACAGTGATGAGTAATGTGGACTTTATTTTTAATGGATTCTAGAATTCTATCGGATAGAACAATAGGCTTTGTGGATGAAAGAATGATCTGTGTAATTGAACAAAACACAAAATTTGAATTTATTTAAAAATGGAGCAATGTAAATTTCAACTGTGTCGGTGAATTTTGTCATAGTTGAACATAAGATAGTTATTAATTATTCATCCATCGTCTTGAAAATACTTCTGTTCAACAGCCTCACTCTCATGCATCTCGCTGAATCTACCCACTATGTGAGACAAGCAATGGAATACAATCAAGGAAATTTATTTCATACAATTCGAAGACTCATGCGATGAATTCGCTTGAATCACAAAGTGGGAATGTATGTAAGTGGTGTATTAAAATGTTAGCCACATAAAAATGGTTTCTAAAAAGGGAAGCATAATGCTGTGAGACAATTCGATGAAAATGCACAGCAGGAAATCGAAGCTGATCGATTTCAGTCGTTCATATCAATCATTAGAAATTACAAATTCACATTATTACTGTACGAAGAGAAACTTTCACTGGTGTTGTGATCATCATCTGTAGAGACGCCGCTGATGCTACAGTTTGTAGGGTGTTTGGCTTTGATATGCTCGTCAATAGATATGCTTGAGACTTCTTCGAGTTCACTTTATTCGGTAAACGGAGAGCAGATATATGATACAGTGTCAGGATAGGCTATTCTTAACCGATTGTTCCAGGCCCCGCTAACTAAAGCAAGAAGTATTGATAAGGAGTAGAGAATGTATTCTACAAGCACCCAGAAGATACGAGGTTGCTAAGCACACAAATCAGGCTTATTTATACAATGACTGCAACGCCCTTGGGAGAGCCACAAAATAGCGTACTAAAATAAACCATCCACTAACCCAATATCCAATATCTTTTTCACGAGCTAGTGTAAACCAATTTGATTTCTT
This sequence comes from Schistosoma turkestanicum, assembly GCA_944470395.2. Lineage (NCBI taxonomy): Eukaryota > Metazoa > Platyhelminthes > Trematoda > Strigeidida > Schistosomatidae > Schistosoma > Schistosoma turkestanicum. The sequence goes on from CALYCR020002483.1 coordinate 47,907, forward strand.
CGCGCTCGATTCTTGTTCTTTCGGTACGGTTCCAGGTGTTCGGTAAAGTCCAATGGATGGAGGTCTAGCCACTCGACTGTCTAATTCTAGTCAGTTGGCAGTTGGTTGTGAGTTTGTATGTCTCGGAATTTGAATGAAACGTTTGTTTCAGGGCAGTAGGGTTTCTGGATACTAGCAGCCGTCACATTACCAAACCGGAGATCAGTTAGTTGCAATGTGGAGAGTAATAAGGGTAATAAGGGTAAATTAAAATGATAATTTGAGTAAAATTTCAGAACTGAGTAATATATAGATGAATTTAGTTTATTAATTGGTAGTGAAGATTGTGAGAGAGGACCGAAGTGTAAGCAAGGGAGAGGAATAGGCGAGTTAGATTAATTAAGTGATCTGAGGAGATGGCAATGGTAACAACTAGCAGGTCTCAAGATATGCATCAGGCACAGCTTGTCCAAGAGGGAGATGATAGTCCGCATGTGAGTACGTGATTATCAAGTCTCTTCTTAAAGCAGTCCACTGAAGGGGCTGTAACTACCTCGGCTGGGAGAGCATTCCAAGTTGCAACGACTTGCAATGAGAAAAAGTGTGCACGAACCTGAGTGTTTGCTCTTTGATGTGCAATCTTTTGACGATTGCCTCGAGGGGAGTGGTTGTGATGCATCGGTAATATGCTCACATTGGGATGGTTTGGCGTGTTTAATATGGTGTACGCCATAATCAGGTCACCTCTGATTCTCCTGTAGCTCAGTGGGAATAATCCCAAGAGCTGGAGTCTATTGTCGTACGGTTTATTTTTCAACCCTATCACCCATTTCGTTGCTCGTCTCTGCACTCGATCCAAGAGATTAATGTCTCTTTTAAGCAGAGGGGGTGCGATGACGTTGTGAACCTCCAGTCAAGGATTTTCCAAGTGGGAAATATATGCTAAATGTTAACTAATCGTCTTATGTGAGAAAATAAAAAATTCAAAATTTCAGAAATATATTACAAAATAAGGACAATTCCCAAGTGAGTTTTGTAGATCTAACCTCCTCAACAGGTTTATTTTGCCATTCGATTAGGCAGTCTGTTATGAGAGCTTGATTATTTACTCGGTATGTCGCAAAGAGGACTAATAGCTGCTAACTATTAAGGAATATGAATTGCAGTTCATCATTTTAAGATTGTGAAACGTGATAAATTTAGTTGGAGATTGTCCTCAGTCTTCATAATTTTAATCCATAACCTTATTCAAGGTACAACTCACGCATACCAGATCAGCGAAAGGACTAGTGTGAGGGTGAAATGCTATCAACTAGTGAAGGACGATGATCGAAATGTGGATGATGTCAGTTTGAGATTGATGTAGACTCACAGGACACCCGTTTGCCTTGATAAACTACCTGAGAGTTCACATTTGAAAGTATTCAGGTCAGTCTGGTTTATCGAGTTAACCTGACAACGTTACAATGCAAGGCTTCATGTCGTATTTGTGCTCAAGTCTTGCAGTCAAGTACGTCATGGTCGAACTACAAAATTTTTTCGAACCAACTAGCTTCACAGTAATCCTTCCACTCAATTGTCGGACGATATATTCGAGACCTAGCAAACAGTAATTGAACCCTCTTCGAACTGGGGTACTTTTGAAGCCTCGTTTTACATGTGCATCTGTGATGGTGGATAATCCATGTGATACTAAACTCCGTAGAGAAGCGTCATGAAAACCGCTACGATTAAACACGGAACTTTGTCATAATTCACTTCATAATGCAAATATATAGCGATCCAAACAGCACTCGAATTCAGTGCAAATTTATAATAGTCCATCCTGTCTGTTATCGAATTATTTAAATGACTAATCAATAAAGCTAACTTATGTGGGGTGTTATATATTATCATTATTGCACTGACACATTGACAGGCTAATTCAATAAACGTAACTGACCTAATTGTTTTACATCGAAATCACGTGTAAATGATTGTTAGACCACCATTAGAAACATCAAAGCACTTGACAGCCATTTCCTTTTTATATAGGACTTATCAAAATAGCGCATTCGCGAATCATGCTACTAGCAGCATTCAAACCAGGATCTTCGGCATTGCACGTGAAAACCTAAGCTCCAGATCACTGAGGTGGCTTCCAACCTTGGTAATGTCTCATTCTGATCAGTCTAATGATTTTGCACGACCTTACCGGTTGTCTACGGTAGTTATTATCGACACCTGACTGGTTTGAACTCCACTGGTCACATATTCTCACTAAGACTCCGAGAGCCTCACGAAGCCAGTCACCAGAGAGCATATATATACCATTCCATTACTGAATTAAAACGAGATTTATCTTTATACTAAAGCCATACTTATTGCTGTACAATTGTCATTCAGGCTAAGAAGTACAGTCCTTCAAGTGGTCGCTTCAACATCATAAGTTCTGTTTCATGTCCCTATATGACGTTAGGGAAACTGCAGTTCAAATCTGCTGATGGACCTTGAAACATCTTCAAAAATATTTGTAGAGTATCGAAAACTGCGGGAAACGTTGAACTCAATCAGCATTGAATAAAACTTCTGCAGGAATCCTACAGGCAATGCAGAATCACGTGCCACAACTCCTATTGTATATCAAACAACACTACTATGATATTCAGCATGATTCACAATAACATATCTTGTGTTCATTTAGCAAACGTATCAGAATCTTTTCAAGAGCACCAGTAGTCACTTGATGATAAGTAAATGGAATTTTAATGCACCTAATGCTTCTTTTAATTTGTATATAATGATCTGATATGAATTATATAATATTTTCATATAACTAAGTTTTTTCTGATGAAGAATGCTTTTTAAAATATTCGTGAAAATTTTTATTGTTACTGTTTCATAAGTGAGTTTTTATCGTTGCAACAAGGAATTTAATATATACGTATATACGCACGAATTTCAGAACATTAGTTACAATTATACAAAATCGACGTTCAATTAACGATGAAACGATTTAATGGTGCAGTATAGAAGTGATAATTTTAGACGTAATATATCAGCGGAGGCTATTTATTATTTCATTGAGCTCTTTATTACTGATTCATAATAAGTAGATGAAATATCCAACCAATTTCTTCTATCAAAATTCATAGGTTTTGTGTTTAGTCTTCAATGACCATTTCAATAACACTCACGATATCGGTACAGCATCTCAAATTACGAATCACTAGATTTCTCCTTCTTCCTAGTTTTCAGGTATTGTGTAATAAGTAGTGACGACTACAAAATGAACAGACCGAAATCATTCTTCTATATGCAATTTATCCTGTTGGCTGCGTTAGATTCGACGTCGGGCTCACCACATTGGTAGCCCACTATCTGGCTCCAATACCTATGACTTCTTCGAGTATACTATGAAATAAATCTCCCCAACGGTTTCCGTATATTATACTTCGGCGAACCCCGTTTGTGCGACGGTGGTAATAAGAAGCCGAATACGGATTCGGTTGGATGAGTTTATTTCAGGCGATCATTCATGCAGACATAATAACAACAAGCATAGAAGTAAAGCAAACAGAGAAGTAGAGAAGGAGAGATATCCAACTCGACTGGATAAAGCATGACAAAAAATTTTTAGTCAGACAAAATATTATATATGTGGATGTGGTCTTCATTTCAACCAAGAGAAATTTATTATTGTTTTTCTAACGCAGAAGATCTACAAAATTGTTTTATTGTTTGCCAAAGTATTACATATCATGTAAATCACTTTGACAATAAACTGCTATCTAAGCTTCATCCACAATATAAAGGACAATTCAAAATGTAAACAAATTTATGACCTCTAATGAATATTTCAAATAAAAACGCCTTTTTATGTAACTAATACACCTGAATTACATCAAATCACTATTTACAGATATAAAAATATGTTTTTTAAACAACGATGTATCATTTACAATGAAAGGATGTAGTGTCACAGTGTCAAATCATGATTTAGAGTATAAATTGAATTGAACGCTGTTTATTATTTCTTGGAGCTTTGAACTACTGATTTTTATTTATTAGTTGATATATCCAATCAGTTGCTGAAATGACCTATTTGTGTTACAATCTATCATGCATGCCTCATTTTCTGTGTGGAGAAAGGATGAGAGAGTGTGTCTGTGTCAATATAACTGTTACCATTATGTTAGACGTCTTGAACAATACTTATGAGTCATATTTCTGAACATTCTAAAGAATCCTTTCGACTTCATTTCAAATGATGCTTGAATACGTTATCAATAGTAAACTTTTAAAAAAAGCAAATAATTATCAATCCATTAGCTTTGTGAATTGACTGCAATCAGACTAGATGGCACAAAACGCTATCTCAAAAGAATAAGCTATATGTTTCTTGACTCGACCTCGCCTTACCCACTTTGTCTACACATCAGTGCCACATTGTTAATCCTCACATAGGCTGTATTTGTATGAGACTCATTGGCAGAGGTCATCCACGACTCCTGCTACACGCAGGATTCGAACTCAGGACCTTCGGTAGGACACCGGTCATCAGTTGGAATGAGCTTGTGAACTGCCCTCCTTATACAATTTTGCTGTTGAGTTCATCATAGAAATTCCATAGGATTCTGAGTGATTTCTCAGGCACACCGTAGTGTCGAAGAAGCCCTCATTATATCAACCTGTTCACAGTATCGAATACTTTCTCAAAGGCAAGGAAGTTGATTCATGGAAGTGAATCCCATCCAACTGATTGTTCCACAATGATCCGTAGTGTCGCGATTAGGTTGGTACACCATCCAATTTTACAAAATTCATCCTAATGATCGCGAATTAGGGCATTTTGTTTAATAATACTCTGTTGTTTCAGCAGTTCGTACACTTACTACCATCTCGTTTCTTTGATAAACTGATGAGGTAAATACAAAAACCTTTGAAAATTATGATCAAACGAAGATCTATTTATGACAGTATAAAAGAATACATAAAATAGTAGTCAGATATTCCATTGGTCAATATATATGCGTTGTTGTTTACGAGCATCAACAAGTGAATAAGCAAGGTCATGTGAAATATCTACTTCATTCATTTTGAATTGTTAAACAATCATTCACTAGTTTGAGTAGAGCGGGATTTTCTAGAGCAGCTGCAACACGTTCTTTATCAGCAAGTTGTTTGTTAATTTCATCTTCTGAATTATGTGTACCAGGTTTCACCTTGACTTCAATCTATGGTAGAAAAGAAACAAGAAAAACAATAATGGAAAAAGTCGTAATCCTACCCAACCACTTACGCCTGTTATTCTCCGTACAGCATAGGCCGGGAGAAAATGGAGGTTGGGACTACGTCAAAGTCATTAGTTACAAACAATGCAAAATCCGGTATATGATGAAGTGGTGAAACTTCACCAGTTGAGGTAGTTGGGACATGTGTTGCGTATGCATAACCACCGACTGCCTCGACGAGCTTTGTTTTGTTGTGTAGGAATAGGTTGGAAGAAAGTTAGGGGCGGCCAAACCAAAACATGGCAGAAATCCATGAAGTCATTGACTAGTGGACTGAGCCACATCGGTAATTGTCGACTACCTGGTTGGGGTCCGCGAGATGATAATAATCGATGGTTAGAGACCTTGAATGACATGGCTCAAAATCGTTCGCAATGGCGCCGGTGCATTTATTCTCTGTGTTCTCTCAAATCCTAATCTTCTGGATTTTTCAACACCTCTAGTTTCGACTTTCTAAACTTTTCTCACTGAATCATACCTCTTGAATAGTATCTTCTAATCCTAACCTCTCCCATTACTTCTAATTCCCTTACTACCTCTCCTACTATTGGATTTGAATTGACGATTACTTCTCTGTGCTGATGTGGTATGGCAACATGAACTGATGTACTTACGTATGAAGTTCTACGTTGCATCTGACTGACTGACTGATTTGATGAATATCCTTAAACTGACTCAGTCCACTAGTGCCATATTTCGATTTGATCGCCCATAGCTTTCTCCTAACCTATTCCGACACTATAAAACATCGCTCGTCGAGCAAGTCAGAGGTCGGACATTCGTAAAACATGTCCCAACCACCTCAACTGATGAAGCTTCGATACTTCATCTAATGATTTGCCATCTCTGCCTAGTACTCGTTTCCTAATGACAGCATTGCTTACTCGCTTGACTCAGGATATACGAACAATGCTTCGAACAAATCTATAATCGAACACTAATAACATACGAATATCTTCAATTCTTACCAGCCATGTTTCGCAGCCATATAGTAGGACGACATCTCGCCTACGCCATACGTGACGCAGATTGGCGGAAGTCAATCGAGCCTGATGAGACTCCCAAGATAAGTGAAGCGGTCGACACGCTCGACTACTTCATTCCCTATCACTGTTAGAATCATGGCATAGAACTGTTCGAAATTAACTTAGTTTGATGATAATATTTTCATGCAAATAATATCACTACAAAATGTAGATAAAGGAGAGAATCTCACCTGAAAGAGAAGATTTCGTTATCAACTCACTTTAAATCGTCGAGGAAGTGAACGAATTAATTTCACTTTGATGGCCAATCCAATCAGAGTAGCCATACTGCAACCGGGAATTGTCGGTGAATATTCAATACAAACCCAACTTTCAGCATCATTCATATTAATCCAATCATCAGTCACTACGCCTAATACTTCAAGACTATGAGGATGTTCAGGATCTCGAATATCACGAATATGATCTAAAATATTTAATTTATGATTGGAAAAAATAACATATATTACTACACATATTGAAATAGTATAAATTATGTTAGTATAAATAATAGAATTTTCTTTTTTCTTTCTTCAATTTTAGCAAGCCATTGTGAAAATCATAACGAATATGGTAAAAAAAAGACTATCATTGAATAAAGATAATTAACTTGTGAAACAAATCTAATTGCGATTACTTAAAAGTTTATTCAACGTTAAATAATCAACTGTAAATGTAGGAATGAAAGAACAACCGTTAAAGAACACAACACATCCCAGTTAAAAGTTTTGAATTCAATGGGGTTCGTACACTTCGAACGTGAAAAAGTTGTGACTAATACCATTGTATAACTATTATGCTTTATCCTGAATATCTAGGAATTCCGAATTGTAGTAGGTTGAGAGAAACTAGACACAACTAGTTTCAATGCTCAGAAGCGTTAGGTGAGAGATGATAAACAAGGCTGGCTGTTGGACGAAGTCGGTGCCTCAGCTCATGTTGTCAAGGGATATATTTATATTATTGATTTGTGCACATAATCACTCAATAGCCAATTACAAGTTTTTATTCATTATTTGTCCTCTTACACAAATGTCATATTGGTCTAGATTACGGCAAGTGTATATATCTGCACGTGATCGGATGACAACAGATGAAACAAATTCTACTATTGGATGCCCAGTCAGTAGTTCGACATCCTTGATTATGTCGTAGATGAGCACTGGTGATGAGTTTGATACGAGGAAGAAACAGTTGACCAGTGCTCTCTGATTTACAACAGTAACTCGAGTGAGATAACTATGAAATGAACACAACTCATATCGTTCAAAGCAAGAAGTAACAGTCCATTCATACGCAAGAATAAAAATGAAGAAAGACAAAAAAAAAAAATTGAAATGAAATATAACTAACCAAATATTTCTGCTCTATCAATAAGTTGACGTTGACTATCCCATTCAAAGTTATCAATATTTAATGGTAATCTATTTAGCCTAGGCTTTATCGGTACATGTAATACTGGATTAATATTTTCTAGCATAGAAAAGAGAATTTCTAAATTTTCAAAAAAAAAAATAGAGTATTATTAAGAAACGAGATGCCTAAATCATTTACAATATTAACAACGACAAGTAAATTGTAAATAACGTGAAAATACAATGTGAAAGTTAGTCTTGTCACAAACTGATGAGTTGAAAACTGACGAAATAGACGCACTAGACGACTGTTTCATTTTAGTTCATAAATCCATTCCTCTTATCAATGTACACCGACTATTCTGTAGCAGATGAAACCCAAGATCCGTTTGTCCACAATTTTATTCAGTGTCATACTCACCTCATCTCATCTATGAGTGATATACAATTGATTTGGTTAGTTGAAACAAACTATTTCCTGTGTCTATTCGTAATGCAGGTGTTATTGGATGTCTCTTGGTACCAACCATAACTCAATTCTTCCACGTTATAAAATTCGTATATACAAACACAAATAAACACTTCAAGCTATTTAAAAGATAACGGGAACTGAATCAATTAAGTACTCTCTCACGTTGAATATCTTGATGCACATTCATTTACAACAACCAGGTGTCCCACAACTAAGAGAGGTTAGAGACTAAAGACTACCTGGTGAAGATCAATGTAACAGTGGCAACCCATGGTTTGATACTCGGAATAACGTGTTTCAAAATCGTTTGCAATGGCGTTTAAGCATACATTCGTTGCTGTCTGCCACAAACTAAGTTCATTATTTTTTGGTGGTTTTTCACTCTTTACACTGGTTTGAACCTTGCGTATCTTGGACCCCTAATCTTTCCATTAACAATAAGCCTGCTATAATATCCAATACTCTAGATTCTAACCTAACAGTTTCATCTCTCTATGTCAGTATGATAAAGTAACTTGAAATAAGGATCTACGAATGTACCATGTTCTATGCTGTAAGCGACTAATTGATGAATAACAATGTCCACATAGAACCATTGAATGTAATGTGAAACATTTAACATATAATTTAAGGATTGTACGCTGAACGGCAATCGAAATGTTAAGGAAATAAATTATATACACACAAATTCACTAAATTACAATACAAATTATCATCGACATAGTGGGTAGTGACAAAGCAGTGAAACACATTGAGTCACAAAATTTAGTAGGTAAAGAATGATATTTTGATAGTTCAACACGGACATTGAACATTTACAAACTAAGAGTTATACTGGGCAGAAAGTTCAGTTTCAATGTAAAGCCGTGAAACGAGTCTTTTTGAAAGTCGATGGCATGTATTTATAGGCGGCAAGTGTTTATTCATAGTTATTTTCAAAGCATTGATCCCTTATGCAAAACTACCGATTGAACACTGCCGACATTAAACAACAATTGTCGAGACGGTTGACAATGTAACGAATCGTCAGTTGCTAAAATGAGTTATTGATGACTAACCACTAGTTATCTTGAACGGTGATGTTGGATGGCGTAAACGTCGGTCAGGAGAAAGCTAGAGGCGGTCTAACCACGATATCAAACCAATTAACGAAGTCGGTGACCGTTGGGCTGAGCCATTTGGGTAGGTTCAAACTGATTATGTAAGATTCACGCAATTACCGTGAATGATGGTTGAATGTGTTGGATGAGATGATCCACAACATTCTTTTGTATACTATCCTGTCGTCACATAGTATAAATATCTAATCTTTTCTGCTACTTCTGAAATTTTTACTCTATTGGGATTTGCTTAGATAATTTCCTCTCTCTATGCATATATCATATGGCGAATTGAACCGATACATAGATATGGAAGTTTCTACGCTGTACGCGACTGTTCGACTACTGTTAGCAAGTAATCAGGAATTAATTCATGCATTCCGAGTTTTATAATTGGGAAGCTCTTGTGATATGTTCTTTTATGATAGTTAACAGTTATTCACACTAAAGTTGGTGAAGTGACGTTGGAGTAAGCAATCCTGATAAACAAAGATAAACAGATAAATTACTTCTTGAATAATATCTTCTAATCTTAACCTCTCCGATTACTTCTAATACCCTTACTAACTCTTCTAATATTGGATTTGAATTGACAATTACATCTCTGTGCTGATGTGGTATGGCGACATGAACTGATGTACTTACGTACGAAGTTCTACGTTGCAACTGACTGACTGACCAATTTAAATGAAGTAAAATATATACTAATAAAACAAAGTAGATATATAAATACATTGTACAATGTGAGTAAATAGTGAGATGTTTTTGCCGAGGGGACCTTTAACTTGTTTGAAAATTATGCTGCAGGTCCGAGTTAATTAATCATGAAAATAACTAAACTTGACTCTTCTGTAGTATTAGGCATCGAAAATGCAAGACTAGCAAAACATACTGGGTCAAAAATATCTGTATTGCTTCGATTTATTGCACTTCATGAAAAGTAAAAGAACTAAAACTCATATTAGGAAATGGTAACAGAATAGACTAAAAGGGGATAGAGGCAAGTAAAAACGGATAAAAAAGTGTAAATTAAATTTATGTTTAGATAAACTTAAGATCCCAAGGCAGTCAAAATAGTAAGTCTCTTCTACGAAGATCCGTATCTAATAACAACATGACATTCAGTCAGTCAGTCAGATGCAACGTAGAACTTCATACGTAAGTACATCAGTTCATGTTGCCACACCACATCAGCATAGAGACATTATTGTTCATTCAAATCCAATAGTAGTAGAGGTAGATAAGCAATCAGAAGTAATCGGAGAGCTTAGGATTAGAAGATATTATTCAAGAAGTATGATTCAGTGAGAAAAGTTTAGAAAGTCAAAACTAGAGGTGTTGAAAAATCCAGAAGATTAGGATTTGAGAGAACACAGAGAATAAATGCACCGGCGCCATTGCGAACGATTTTGAGCCATGTCATTCAAGGTCTCTAACCATCGATTATTATAATCTCGCGGACACCAACCAGGTAGTCTACATCTGCCAACATGACTCAGTCCACTCAGTTTCAATACTTCATCTATTGATCTGCCATTCTTACGTAGCACCCGATTCCTAATAACAGCGTTGCTCACTCGGGTGTCCCAGGATATACGAGCAATGCTTCAAAGACACCTATGATCGAAAACCAATAACCTACGAATATCTTCTACTCTTAACGGCCATGTTTCACAGCCAAAAAGTAAGACGAAGCGAACTACTGCGCAGTACACTCGTCCTTTAGTCAGCTATTGGATATCTCGCCTACGCCATAAGTGACGCAGGTTGGCAAAAGCCAATCGAGCCTTCTGCATCCGTGCTGAGATTTCGTCAGTCATCAGGCCATCGGCACTGATGAGACTCCCAAGATAAGTGAAGCGTTCGACGCGCTCGACTACTTCACTCCCTATCACTAGTTCAGGTGCCGATGCAGCCCAGCTTTGAAACAACATTTTGCATTTCGCCGGGGAAAACCACATACCGAACACGCTTGCATTGTTGCTTAGGGCAGTCAGAAGAAAATGAAATCATGAATATTAGGAAAATTAAAATAAAAATGATGAGCGTTTTGCAGAGCATACAAACGATGAGATTACACAAAAAATGAGCCTATTTTAGATAAAGCAATCAGTATGTTAGATACTTTTTATGACAACCAACAGAGTGTGAGAGGCGATAACCAGCTGAAATTATTTCTAAGTCTATTTAAACAAAATAAAATACCATGAATTGCTTTTGCACTACTGTATTGAACGAGAACACAGGTGGGGAAACCGAATTGTATTTAACGAAAATTACAGAGTTACTCAGTAAATTCGGATAACCATATCGTAAATCATTAATTTGCAAAATATCAGTCCATCATATCGAACTGGACTGTTCCTGTTGCAAAACATCAATCCATTGTCACTATTCATGCGTTTCATACAAATTCCATTGTGTTCTAACTCTTCCTTTCTTGATCTTCCCCCATCTTCTGATGCCAGACATTACGTTGACACTCACGTCATATACTACTTATAAGTAGCTCGCACCACACTACTACTAATAAACAAACAGTCAAGTAAGAATAATAATGAAAAGTCGAAAACAACAACTTTCCCCAAGTCACCGAATTTATTGAACAATAAATGATACAGAGCAGATAGTTAACAGAATGTGACACGAATGCATGATATGGTCAAGATCTGAATTGAGCTGCATCATTTGGTTCTTGAACATTCGCTTCATGTATTCGTCGTTCTAATGTATCCAATGTCTTGTTCATCTAGAAAAAAAACAGAGAACAGCAGTGACAGAAAACACTGTGTGTGGATGATATCGATTAGTTTTGGGGCAAAGTTTCAAAACTCAAGATCGAATGGAAGATGAAAGCAGAACCCAATATGTGCTATTGTGATCAATTTTTAGCCATTTCTACTCAACAGCAACCGCTGGTCACGATAGTCATGTCCATACTAGCAAACATGCATCACAGACCAACAGTCAGAGATGTTATGGGCTGATGTCTCGTTACAGTATGATTGACTTCAAGCTTTCGGCTTACCTACGGCTACGCGCCAATTAGTACCGTGCGTCTAGGGAGGGGCAATGGTTGGGCAGAATTAATTTTATACCTTAATCACTTTGAACTAACCTGGTTAAACAAGAGATTGAAAAATAGCTAGATTGGTAAAATTATAAAAATACTATGATTTACATAGCCAGTACAGAGGACAATCAATTTTATTGTCACACATAATATTTAAGACCAACATATGACACAATTCAGTCAACCATTTTACATAACATAATAAATAATTTGGATTATTGAAGATTCCCTTTGATTCTTTTTAACTTGTCTTAGTTATGAATATTGGAACATATGAAAATGAAAGTACTGCTTCGATTGTTCTCTATCTTAAACAGCATGAAAACTAACTATTGTATGGTATGATAATGTTGAATGGTGCTCATCCGCGCCAGCATATCTGCGTCAGATTCACTTTGTTTATCAATGATGCTGCCCAGATATCTAACGGTTTTCACCGCCTCCAAAGCTTCACCTTCAAATGTGAATTGATTGGTGCATGTTATGTTGTATCGGAGGGTCACGCTTTTCCTTTGAGTATGTCGAAACCTACTGCTGCTACATTCGTAGTCTTCTCTAGTATTTGTCATTGTGTGTGGGATTGTTTAACGCTTGCTTAGATAATTCCCAGCTAAATCCTATTGCTTAGTATTCTCTGACCATAATACACTGGAAAAGTTCGCAAGAATCAAAAACACGGTTGAACAGGAAAAGATTATACTCTAAATTGCAAGGCTAAATGGAAATAAGAAGCCAAATGTGATAGCGAAGACGAAGGCAAAAATAGATATAACGTTAGTCTATTTATAGCGTTTACATGAAAAACTTCTGGATAGAAATTCACGTGACCGAATGGATTAGATTTAACCAATCAGCACGCAGCTAACAATATGAGAATCATCTACCCTGTTCTCCAAGATTCGATCAGGCGCTGATTGGATAGGAAATTAGCTAATCAGCGCGCAGCAACGCAGTGGTGGTGATGCATCGGTAAGATGCTCACATTGGGATGGTTTGGCGTGTTTAATATGGTGTACGCCATAATCAGGTCACCTCTGATTCTCCTGTAGCTCAGTGGGAATAATCCCAATAGACGGAGTCTATCGTCGTAGGGTTTATTTTTCACCCCTATCACCAATTTGGTTGCTGGGTCTCTGCACTCGATCCAAGAGAATAATGTCTCTTTTAAGCAGAGGGGGTGCGATGACGTTGTGAACCTCCAAGTGTGGGCGCGCGTACGTCTTAAACAGGGTTGAAAATAATTTCCGGGTGATAGCACCAAGCTGTCTTCGCATAAAGTGAAGGGTCGCATATGTGGAGAAAAGTCTTTTGGATATCTCATTGCCGACAATAATTGAAGAAGCTGAACCGGTGATATTTATTATTTAGTCTTTGTTGTTTCCTTTCTGTTGGATTTCAATTGCTGTAATGAGTTGTCGTAAGAAATCAAACACGACGAGGGATGGAGCCCATGAAGAATCGCGGGATACGAGGCAAGTACCTTATGATACTTCATTTTTAAAGGGTTCACTCTCGGATAAGGATGATATTATGCTTAGTACTAATTCTCGTAAGCCATCATTAGAGGGTACTAAAGGACGCACAGCAACGCAGTCATGCTTTAATTCCATCTATGTCCCACTAATAACAGGGATATAAGGGCTAGATCATCTGCGAAGTTCAAATCGTCCAGCTGCATTCCGGCTGTTTACTATATTATGTGCTTCGTTCCAAATGTTGACGTTTTCACAAGTCAGTAGATCACCAAGAGTCTGTTAACTGTTCCCCATGCACGATTTCGCAGTTTGATACATCATAAGAATTTCGTATGATGTTGACTATCTTCTCAGACAAGCCGTGGTGTCGAAGAAGTGTTGTCCTGTCCACAATATCAAATGGTTTCTCGTAGTCAATGATGTTGATCCACAATGATCCGTAATATCACGATTCAGTCAGTAGATAATCGATCATTACAGAATCCAGCTTGTTGGTCTTAAAGCAGGTCATCTACATAGTAATTCATTCTGTTTACCAACATCTTGTTAAAGACTTTTCCTGGTATTGAGAGAAGAGTCATATCTCTGTAGTTTCCACAATTCCTGACACTGCCTTTGTTTGGTATCGAAATGAGGTGCTCTTTTTTCCAATCTTGTGGTGCCTCTTAAGACTGAGTACCTCAAAACATGCTGAAGTTATTGCTTCCATTTCCAGCTGTTTTATTCATGGCAGCTTCCTCTTTATCAAGAAGATCGTGATAAGGCTTGGAGCTGATTGCTGAGAACTATCTTGGATTCGTTGAGTTTGTTAGTATCTCGAATAGGGGTCATATAAAACTTTTGTGATGCTGTTCGACCAGTTGTGCAATATTTATGGAGTTTCAGTTTCATCTTAGCCACAATCAAGTGGTGGTCTGAAGCTATGTCAGCTTCTATCTTGGCTCGCACTTCTTCCATGGTCATTGTGCATTTTTTATTGATCTAAATGTGATGGATCTAGTTCACCGTACTGTGATTCGGGGAAGCGCACGTCACTCTGTGCATGCGTTGTAATAGAAGATAGTACCGCCTAAGATTAGTTTTTTGAAGGCACAGGTTTTCTGCATATTTACAATAGGATCATTCAAACTTTTACAAACAGATAACAGGATAGTTCGAAAATTCAAAGTAACAAATATATCGCAAATAGTCTCACCTGTTGTAATTGTTCAATGTGAAGAATGAAATATTCTGAAAATCTCCTATCAACAGTTGTATCAGCTACATAAATTGTACAACCATCAACATAGAAATCTAAGTGTGGATGCATTTGGGGAGAACTGTTTAAATCGGAGCTGAGTGATGTGCCAAAACCACTGCCATCTGCTGCAGCATCAATAGCTTGATTCATGGCTTGTTTTAGCCGATACTTGTAAGCCATTAGTTCCATATGCAGTGCTGGTTCAGACTATTATTTAAAGAGACGTTGACCAGCACAGAATAATAATAATAATAATAATAATAGTAATACGATGAGTGGTAATTTCAATGAAACATAAGAATGGGAAATACAGTCAAATGCACTGAGTAGGAATAGATATGAGGCAGTCAGTTTATGACATAATCTCATGATATGCAAGAAAGTTGCATACGATTGGTATTTGTTGGTTGATCACAACTCCTTACAACGACAAAAACAAGACATGCATCAGCCTAAGAATTTATTGTCTGCTGAGCTGAATAATGCAAATAGGTCCAGGCAATCTCACTGGAGTCTACATGATTATTGTAACTAACGGTTAAAGACCTTCCATGACATAACTCTAGATCATTTGCAATCGCACAGGTACATGCACTCTCTGTCTTTGCTTGGGCAATAAGTTTGTAGGTTATTCCAACTATTCAACGAATCCGTAGTTTTTTCTTGAATCGCATTTTCCGTGCCTAATACAGTCACTACTCATTCCACTCAGTATTCTTGGTGTTTC
>CALYCR020002505.1:0-60813 GCA_944470395.2 Schistosoma turkestanicum
AGAGTCAAAATAGTTTGAATATAATTTTTCTGGTTAGTGTTTTTTCTGACAAAAGAGATTTCGACGGAATCGGGTCGTCAACCACTAAATTCGATTTTATTCATTGACTGAATGTACACTGCAACGTGAACACAAGAAAATATGTAGATGAGCATTTGAGTTCATGTTTATTTAAAATATTGAAATTTCTCGGTATTTAGAGGGTGTTTCATGAAATAGAGTTTCCGAAATGTTTTGCTTTAAGAACAAGGTCTAGTAGTGGTATCGCTATTATTTGAATAATGATTATTATATTAGGTAAATAAATATAGTTTACAAAAATAAGTAGGCAATAATCAAGTATCAGTTTGAATAACATAATACAGTTCAATGGAAAACAGAGAAACTGCAATAAAGGTACCAAAATGGAAACTATGACTAAATACAAATATTAACAACTTAAAATAAGATTAAACAGACCACCAAAATGTAGCACATTCAAAGTAAAAAAAATAATAACACATTACAAATATGTATATGGAGAGGCTTTCACAAAACAGAGCCTTCAAATTCGATTCCACATATAGGTAGAACTCAAACTCATCTTCGGATGCAGATCACTGCATACCTAATTATTGTTGGTTTGTTTGCTTAAATTCTCCAACATACCTTCCACCTAATTTGTGATCCGCTCAATAAATCATTCGGATGAGAAATATACCGAAATCGAAATTTCAAGTAATAAACAGTATTCGATTAAAAAAACATATGTAGTATTTGTAGTTTCATTTGAGTCAACATAGTTGTCCCTACAAATTGATTTATTCCAATTTACTATGATCACATAGGCGAACAGAATGAAATATGTGTGTGAAAGTTGGTTTACTGTTAACAACATAATATGAGACACGTTTGGGACATCAGCATCAATTCTTTAGTGTAAATAAATCGATAGAATGTGTCTGAGAAATAAGTAAATAACTTATTGTAGTGTGTCAGTTGCCAATACACTTCTCAGGCTAATCAAAATAAAGTCGTGGCTCACATACTCAAACAAAGCACGGATTTCGATAACATATCATTGATCATAGGTTATATGAATCATCAATGACCAGGTTATCTTCATACTATGCACCGTTCGCATTTCAGTGTTCATATGAACTGCCATGAGTTGAATATTGAAACGTAACTTCCATCGTATCTGAGCAGAAATACTGATTTCTGACTGACCATCTATTGTAAATGCCAATATTCTTTTCCACTGATGCCGAGCACCTCGAGGTTGTATCTTTTCATTTCTGCTGCATTTTGAAATTGTCTTTCGGTCTCCCTCAATGTACGGAGGTTCCATTTCCCCGAAAGGATTGTTGCACTGGTTGTCAGAATAGGCATCAGCTCCGTGACTTCCGAGGGAACTCGGCTTTCATCACGCGACGTCATAATTATTCGTCCAACTCCCAGGGCAGAGTCAAAATAGTTTGATATAATTTTTCTGGTTAGTGTTTTTTCTGACAAAAGAGATTTCGACGGAATCGGGTCGTCAACCACTAAATTCGATTTTATTCATTGACTGAATGTACACTGCAACGTGAACACAAGAAAATATGTAGATGAGCATTTGAGTTCATGTTTATTTAAAATATTGAAATTTCTCGGTATTTAGAGGGTGTTTCATGAAATAGAGTTTCCGAAATGTTTTGCTTTAAGAACAAGGTCTAGTAGTGGTATCGCTATTATTTGAATAATGATTATTATATTAGGTAAATAAATATAGTTTACAAAAATAAGTAGGCAATAATCAAGTATCAGTTTGAATAACATAATACAGTTCAATGGAAAACAGAGAAACTGCAATAAAGGTACCAAAATGGAAACTATGACTAAATACAAATATTAACAACTTAAAATAAGATTAAACAGACCACCAAAATGTAGCACATTCAAAGTAAAAAAAATAATAACACATTACAAATATGTATATGGAGAGGCTTTCACAAAACAGAGCCTTCAAATTCGATTCCACATATAGGTAGAACTCAAACTCATCTTCGGATGCAGATCACTGCATACCTAATTATTGTTGGTTTGTTTGCTTAAATTCTCCAACATACCTTCCACCTAATTTGTGATCCGCTCAATAAATCATTCGGATGAGAAATATACCGAAATCGAAATTTCAAGTAATAAACAGTATTCGATTAAAAAAACATATGTAGTATTTGTAGTTTCATTTGAGTCAACATAGTTGTCCCTACAAATTGATTTATTCCAATTTACTATGATCACATAGGCGAACAGAATGAAATATGTGTGTGAAAGTTGGTTTACTGTTAACAACATAATATGAGACACGTTTGGGACATCAGCATCAATTCTTTAGTGTAAATAAATCGATAGAATGTGTCTGAGAAATAAGTAAATAACTTATTGTAGTGTGTCAGTTGCCAATACACTTCTCAGGCTAATCAAAATAAAGTCGTGGCTCACATACTCAAACAAAGCACGGATTTCGATAACATATCATTGATCATAGGTTATATGAATCATCAATGACCAGGTTATCTTCATACTATGCACCGTTCGCATTTCAGTGTTCATATGAACTGCCATGAGTTGAATATTGAAACGTAACTTCCATCGTATCTGAGCAGAAATACTGATTTCTGACTGACCATCTATTGTAAATGCCAATATTCTTTTCCACTGATGCCGAGCACCTCGAGGTTGTATCTTTTCATTTCTGCTGCATTTTGAAATTGTCTTTCGGTCTCCCTCAATGTACGGAGGTTCCATTTCCCCGAAAGGATTGTTGCACTGGTTGTCAGAATAGGCATCAGCTCCGTGACTTCCGAGGGAACTCGGCTTTCATCACGCGACGTCATAATTATTCGTCCAACTCCCAGGGCAGAGTCAAAATAGTTTGATATAATTTTTCTGGTTAGTGTTTTTTCTGACAAAAGAGATTTCGACGGAATCGGGTCGTCAACCACTAAATTCGATTTTATTCATTGACTGAATGTACACTGCAACGTGAACACAAGAAAATATGTAGATGAGCATTTGAGTTCATGTTTATTTAAAATATTGAAATTTCTCGGTATTTAGAGGGTGTTTCATGAAATAGAGTTTCCGAAATGTTTTGCTTTAAGAACAAGGTCTAGTAGTGGTATCGCTATTATTTGAATAATGATTATTATATTAGGTAAATAAATATAGTTTACAAAAATAAGTAGGCAATAATCAAGTATCAGTTTGAATAACATAATACAGTTCAATGGAAAACAGAGAAACTGCAATAAAGGTACCAAAATGGAAACTATGACTAAATACAAATATTAACAACTTAAAATAAGATTAAACAGACCACCAAAATGTAGCACATTCAAAGTAAAAGATAATAACACATTACAAATATGTATATGGAGAGGCTTTCACAAAACAGAGCCTTCAAATTCGATTCCACATATAGGTAGAACTCAAACTCATCTTCGGATGCAGATCACTGCATACATAATTATTGTTGGTTTGTCTGCTTAAATTCTCCAACATACCTTCCACCTAATTTGTGATCCGCTCAATAAATCATTCGGATGAGAAATATACCGAAATCGAAATTTCAAGTAATAAACAGTATTCGATTAAAAAAACATATGTAGTATTTGTAGTTTCATTTGAGTCAACATAGTTGTCCCTACAAATTGATTTATTCCAATTTACTATGATCACATAGGCGAACAGAATGAAATATGTGTGTGAAAGTTGGTTTACTGTTAACAACATAATATGAGACACGTTTGGGACATCAGCATCAATTCTTTAGTGTAAATAAATCGATAGAATGTGTCTGAGAAATAAGTAAATAACTTATTGTAGTGTGTCAGTTGCCAATACACTTCTCAGGCTAATCAAAATAAAGTCGTGGCTCACATACTCAAACAAAGCACGGATTTCGATAACATATCATTGATCATAGGTTATATGAATCATCAATGACCAGGTTATCTTCATACTATGCACCGTTCGCATTTCAGTGTTCATATGAACTGCCATGAGTTGAATATTGAAACGTAACTTCCATCGTATCTGAGCAGAAATACTGATTTCTGACTGACCATCTATTGTAAATGCCAATATTCTTTTCCACTGATGCCGAGCACCTCGAGGTTGTATCTTTTCATTTCTGCTGCATTTTGAAATTGTCTTTCGGTCTCCCTCAATGTACGGAGGTTCCATTTCCCCGAAAGGATTGTTGCACTGGTTGTCAGAATAGGCATCAGCTCCGTGACTTCCGAGGGAACTCGGCTTTCATCACGCGACGTCATAATTATTCGTCCAACTCTCAGGGCAGAGTCAAAATAGTTTGAATTAATTTTTCTGGTTAGTGTTTTTTCTGACAAAAGAGATTTCGACGGAATCGGGTCGTCAACCACTAAATTCGATTTTATTCATTGACTGAATGTACACTGCAACGTGAACACAAGAAAATATGTAGATGAGCATTTGAGTTCATGTTTATTTAAAATATTGAAATTTCTCGGTATTTAGAGGGTGTTTCATGAAATAGAGTTTCCGAAATGTTTTGCTTTAAGAACAAGGTCTAGTAGTGGTATCGCTATTATTTGAATAATGATTATTATATTAGGTAAATAAATATAGTTTACAAAAATAAGTAGGCAATAATCAAGTATCAGTTTGAATAACATAATACAGTTCAATGGAAAACAGAGAAACTGCAATAAAGGTACCAAAATGGAAACTATGACTAAATACAAATATTAACAACTTAAAATAAGATTAAACAGACCACCAAAATGTAGCACATTCAAAGTAAAAAAAAATAATAACACATTACAAATATGTATATGGAGAGGCTTTCACAAAACAGAGCCTTCAAATTCGATTCCACATATAGGTAGAACTCAAACTCATCTTCGGATGCAGATCACTGCATACCTAATTATTGTTGGTTTGTTTGCTTAAATTCTCCAACATACCTTCCACCTAATTTGTGATCCGCTCAATAAATCATTCGGATGAGAAATATACCGAAATCGAAATTTCAAGTAATAAACAGTATTCGATTAAAAAAACATATGTAGTATTTGTAGTTTCATTTGAGTCAACATAGTTGTCCCTACAAATTGATTTATTCCAATTTACTATGATCACATAGGCGAACAGAATGAAATATGTGTGTGAAAGTTGGTTTACTGTTAACAACATAATATGAGACACGTTTGGGACATCAGCATCAATTCTTTAGTGTAAATAAATCGATAGAATGTGTCTGAGAAATAAGTAAATAACTTATTGTAGTGTGTCAGTTGCCAATACACTTCTCAGGCTAATCAAAATAAAGTCGTGGCTCACATACTCAAACAAAGCACGGATTTCGATAACATATCATTGATCATAGGTTATATGAATCATCAATGACCAGGTTATCTTCATACTATGCACCGTTCGCATTTCAGTGTTCATATGAACTGCCATGAGTTGAATATTGAAACGTAACTTCCATCGTATCTGAGCAGAAATACTGATTTCTGACTGACCATCTATTGTAAATGCCAATATTCTTTTCCACTGATGCCGAGCACCTCGAGGTTGTATCTTTTCATTTCTGCTGCATTTTGAAATTGTCTTTCGGTCTCCCTCAATGTACGGAGGTTCCATTTCCCCGAAAGGATTGTTGCACTGGTTGTCAGAATAGGCATCAGCTCCGTGACTTCCGAGGGAACTCGGCTTTCATCACGCGACGTCATAATTATTCGTCCAACTCCCAGGGCAGAGTCAAAATTGTTTGAAATAATTTTTCTGGTTAGTGTTTTTTCTGACAAAAGAGATTTCGACGGAATCGGGTCGTCAACCACTAAATTCGATTTTATTCATTGACTGAATGTACACTGCAACGTGAACACAAGAAAATATGTAGATGAGCATTTGAGTTCATGTTTATTTAAAATATTGAAATTTCTCGGTATTTAGAGGGTGTTTCATGAAATAGAGTTTCCGAAATGTTTTGCTTTAAGAACAAGGTCTAGTAGTGGTATCGCTATTATTTGAATAATGATTATTATATTAGGTAAATAAATATAGTTTACAAAAATAAGTAGGCAATAATCAAGTATCAGTTTGAATAACATAATACAGTTCAATGGAAAACAGAGAAACTGCAATAAAGGTACCAAAATGGAAACTATGACTAAATACAAATATTAACAACTTAAAATAAGATTAAACAGACCACCAAAATGTAGCACATTCAAAGTAAAAAAAAATAATAACACATTACAAATATGTATATGGAGAGGCTTTCACAAAACAGAGCCTTCAAATTCGATTCCACATATAGGTAGAACTCAAACTCATCTTCGGATGCAGATCACTGCATACCTAATTATTGTTGGTTTGTTTGCTTAAATTCTCCAACATACCTTCCACCTAATTTGTGATCCGCTCAATAAATCATTCGGATGAGAAATATACCGAAATCGAAATTTCAAGTAATAAACAGTATTCGATTAAAAAAACATATGTAGTATTTGTAGTTTCATTTGAGTCAACATAGTTGTCCCTACAAATTGATTTATTCCAATTTACTATGATCACATAGGCGAACAGAATGAAATATGTGTGTGAAAGTTGGTTTACTGTTAACAACATAATATGAGACACGTTTGGGACATCAGCATCAATTCTTTAGTGTAAATAAATCGATAGAATGTGTCTGAGAAATAAGTAAATAACTTATTGTAGTGTGTCAGTTGCCAATACACTTCTCAGGCTAATCAAAATAAAGTCGTGGCTCACATACTCAAACAAAGCACGGATTTCGATAACATATCATTGATCATAGGTTATATGAATCATCAATGACCAGGTTATCTTCATACTATGCACCGTTCGCATTTCAGTGTTCATATGAACTGCCATGAGTTGAATATTGAAACGTAACTTCCATCGTATCTGAGCAGAAGTACTGATTTCTGACTGACCATCTATTGTAAATGCCGATATTCAGTATACAGTTTTTAGAACTTTATCTTTTTTTGTTTTGCTTCATAAAAGAATAATTTTAGCACTGATGATATTTTGTCATATATTACATGTATATTTATAATTTCACTTTGATCGATTTCGAACTATTCGTTTCTGGTTGTCAGCACCTGGCGTTGTTCAAGCTCTATTTAACCGATGCAAGCCACTCAGGTCAAATATTTACTTCTGCTCTCCGTATTGTTTTTTTCCAATATGTTTACTTCCTGGTATGCGTAAACGTTCCTCTCAATGTTGTTTTGAATTATTCAAACTTATTTAAAAAGAATGTGAGATGTGTACACACAACAACATTGAGATAGATATGTATTGAGTATTTGATACGCCTGAAAATGCAGTGATCACTCAGACTGATCGCAAAAACATTTCGGATCTGGTGAATAATGAGCATCCTTTTATTAATTAGCGAATTGAGATGGAAGATGTCAGATGCTGAACTAATGTTTACGGAAAAATTATATCTCATCAGAGTAATTGTGCAATAAGAAAATTATTCATACAAACCAGATGCCTTTTCGCTAACGTTTTCATTTCGTGATCTTATTATAAAATAAAACATACGCCAACCGAATGAGATTATTGAACACCAGGCGCCTGCTTGAATTAATATCAATATCCGATTCCGGAGAATCCATTGACGACAATCGATACCACTGTTTGAAAGTCAAATTTTCTTGTCGCTGTCATTATCTCCGATGTTTCTTTTGCACGAATTAACAAAAATATCACTAGTAACTCGATTTTACTCATCAAACCTCTAATAATAAAAAATCATGTTTGAATCTGTTGTTTACATTTACACAGTTACTGTGTCAAGTTGAAATTATTGTGTGTGTTCTCTTTCTTCCAAAGTTACAAAAGTCATCTGACAGTTAGAAAAGCGCGATATCTTCTGTACTATCCGATAGATGTATCGGCATCGGTATTTTTGTTCACCATGCTACTTTTAATATTCTATCCGTCGAAAACGCTTCGTCAACAAAATCGATCATTTTAGTGTTCGTGTATCAGTTCACTTACATGCGATTCGAAACGTACGTAGAACTCCTCACGTAACTGTTCACCTATCTAATCACGGAGCTGTCCCTAGAAATATTGATCGTACTGGTAGCAGAATTGTTCATGGAGATGATTAACAAACTGTTTTTACAAACATCATGATGCTGCATCAGTGAAGATGGTCTTATTTTCTGCTGATTCTTAATTCATATTGATCAGAATTTCTTACTCAACATGCGAAAGATCGAATTTGGCTTCTATTTCTTTGCAGAAATCCACTTTGTTAGGTGAATAAGTCAAAGACATCTATCCATGTTAAAACCTGAAAACCAAGACGGCCTCAGTTGTTTTCTAGTCCTGAGTAGTAATGACAGATTTTTATAGTTAGGCAACGTAAAAAATATCAAACATTATCAAATAATGAGAAGAATGACTCATTCGAGTAAGTGTTGAGGCACGAATGAAATTTTCCCAATAAACATCTAGTTTATTTTGTGCTTTGGACATGACAATAAACGAGTTTTCTAACCATGGTTAAAGCTTCCATAGTTTCACCATGAACCATACACCTACAGGAACAGTCAACAAATGAGCCGGAAAACTTCGGGAGATTTTGTCTCAACAAAGCTAGTCACAAGCAAGCACTGCATATAACATTGGTTTATGACCAAACCAAATAACGATCATTGAAAACATTCTGTGTAAGTGATAATGCAATATTCGCTCAATTGTCAATTTGTCGAAAATGACTTCATGTTTTTGTTGAAAAAAGTAGACTGATTTACCATCCCTCAAAATCAACAAAAATGCAGTCAGTGATGACCAAAATAATCCGTTCATCAGCAAAACTTCATTCTACATTCGACTTTACGATTAATTAAGGTATTTGACTACTAAGGAACTGATATAGTTCTGATGTGGACGGTCGCCCAAATTTTAATAGAAAGAATAAATACTACATCTTGACGAAAATACATTCTTGTTTATTGTCCAGTGCCGAGCTCTGATTTGTTGACCACAAACATTTATCAATTTTACGTTTATCCAAAATACTTCTATTTCATTTGGTCTACGGTCTGATGAAATACTGAGGGTAGTTAATGTTAGTTATAATGCTTCATCATTAGGATTTCGATACGCGTTTCATCTGCAGTCGGTAGTATTTTCTCCTGAAACGCTGTGATAGGTTCTTCCGTTGATTTTACTGAAACTATTACGAATTTACCTTACAGAATTAACCGAGAAAAAATGAAATAAAATAGTGACAGAATTGGTTAATTTAATGGTATATTCGGGTACTCGCTAAACATCGCAAGAAATTCGGAAATGGTGCAGAAAGTATATTCAACAAACAACCTAAATGTACGAGGTTACTAATGTCAGAAACCGAGCTTTTCAGTACAATGTTAGCAGCGTCTTCATAAAGATTGAAAAAAGACACTAAAATAATCCATGGAGCGAACAAAGTCAAGTATATTAAATGAAAAAAACAAAGGTCCAAGGTCAACTGAGTAACATGTTCATGAGTACAGAAAAACATTCAATAACTCAACCATTCCCTAGTGAGTCTGTAGATCGAAAATCCCGTGAATTACATTTTCAACTTCAGCTGAGATGCACAGTGATATTATTGCGAAACGGTAAAGACTAATAAATACCATGCTATTTTTCAAATTTCATTTGCGAAGATATTCGATTATTGTAAACACAATCGTTTACGGACATGAGGCAAATTCAATATATATAGAATATTTATAGCAGTGGATAAATACACAAATTGGTTGACTGTGTGTCAAGTTATTTCTGAGCAACGATAAAATATGCATAAAAGAATGTCGTAACATGCAGTCAGCCTGTTCACCAAAAACAGAAAATATTACGTCCGTTACGAGTCGTTTGTTATTGTGGTTTTTGTCATTTTTAATATAACGGATGGAATTGCGAAAAGTGGAAATAAAACAACTCATATATTCTGCAATAGAAGATGAGTGTCAGTCAGGTTGGCTTTCTTTTAGCCGTCGTTCTCCTTCTTTCGGTCGACTAGATCGTCAAAACGTCAACATCTCAGCAAAAGAAAAAAAATGCATCAGACGTTTCGAATGGAGCTTTTTGAGTTATGACAGTATTATCTCATAAGTAATATCAATTGTAGGAGGGGCAATCATTGCAGCAGCCGCGTCAACTGTGGTAGGTTTCACCATAAATAAGGTAAAAAGATGATTCGTTCAATAAGACACAACATATGTCAATCAGATATTGAACAGTACAATAATCGATTTCTAATTTCTTAAGTGTTAAATTATACGGCCTGCATAATTTTTTTCTGGATCATTTAAATAAATCTGCAGTACTATTGTTAATGATAATCAGCGTTTGACAGTCATCAGATTTCGGTGTTATTCCGAATATCACATTAACGTACACTTCACGATGTAAAATATTTCAGGTACCGAATCCTGTAAATCCACTCTTAGAATCATCATACATAAGCAAAATAGTCAATTTTTTTTGAATGACGCCTGGTCCTCAAACTCAATACACAAATAGTGAACACATTTGTCAGCTCTAAGCCTAAACAAATTTTTCAAAGTAAAATTAGATCATTTTTTCACCATGAGAGAGGACCTCTATCGAACAAATTTAATTGCACAGTTAATATTCAAACGTCCAATTTTATATAACCACCGAGCTGAATTTCTAATCGTTACACTGTTCTCTATTTAGATAACAGTCAACAAGATACTAAGCATTATTATAATGTATGTGAACGGCAGCAAACGTGGCTGAAAAATCAAGGACGAGTCTCAGGTCCCTGAGTTTTTCCGAGTTTAACACTGCATGATGTGGTGGATACCATGGGGGACAGCCATCTAGCCTTAACTGTATTTAATGTTCTTTTATATGTTTGGTATAAATAACGTGTGCATTGCAATCCAACAGCAAAGCATGCTTCGGTTCTGTAATTAACGGTCAGCTACTTCATGATTCACTTCCTTCATGTTTTAATCCTGTTTTCATAGTCTGCGGTTTTTACATTGTATTTTATTGTAAGTAATACTCAAGCATTTATGTTCGATTTATTCTCACATGGATGAGATCACGGTAAGCAAGATCCTTGATGTAATATCCAAACTGTGATCTGGACTGAGTAGTAATTGTCCAGGATGTTACGTTTGTTGCATGAATAAAATTCAAAACAGTTGATCTGGCTAAATAAAGGCGCTAATGTTCATCACTCGCAAAAAAATCAATCGTTACTCAAACAATATTACCACGTTATTCCATCAATGCTAGTTCACTTATTCCACTACTGAAACATATAAATGTAATTCGATTCTTCCAGGATGGATCACATTCGCTCGACTGATAATATTTGGTCGCTATTTAACACAGAGTGTTTCCAGTTCTGGAAAAGCGCTTTATTTCTCACACTGAAATTGCACAAATCAACAAGTCAATATGGCTGTCGCCATAAATATAAATTAGATTGAAAAACATAATGCAGTTTATAAATAAACTTTGAAAGTCAGTAAAGGAAGAAGAATTGAAAACTGAAACAAATAATAAATTTTGTCTTGTCTCAAATGCAATCGGTCTGATTAACTAAATGTACAAAAAAAGGAATCAATAAAGACATGTTACAATGTAGTGAATTTTACAAACAAAGCCTTGGAGATTGAGCTTAGACTAACTGAATTAAACATTTAGAGTGATCGAAATACACTGTTGTGCTTAATAATTACTATCAATCACTGTAAATTTTTTCTGCTGCAGAAATCATAAATTTGAGTATAAATTAAACATTTAGTAGTCAGTTGAGTGTTTTGTGCGTATACGGTTGATGCGTAATCGCATTTCTTTTCATTACTACACATCAAGTCACACAGTTGACACAATTGACACAAGTACATGAGGAAATCAATGACTGTACTGATAAGCTTAACAGCCGGCAATGTAATATACAACAAAAAAGCTTATTTAGCGCATGTACAGAAGAAGCAACGTAGAATTTGTTACAAATTACTCACGAATGTCACAGCCTATCATAAGCAGTATTATTAGTAGTTTGAATCAAATCATAACGGATTGATAAATGTGAAGATATTGTGACGGCAATTAAAAAAAAGTTAACTACATCTTGGGGATGTTAGATGCTCAAAATTTCGCTTGATAATCCCTGCTTTTCGTTTTCACGTTTGCCGGCATCGGCGGATCAGTTGACCTTGAGATTTCAATTAGCAGCAGGAAAATCCATGGCTGTGATCGGCTGCTGTGTATTTTAGTGTAATATTCTCTTAACTGTCTCAAGGAGGTTCATGTGTTGTATGAATGAACAAGAGTTGAATGCTTGATTGTACTGTGATTGATAGGTGTTTTTAGAAAATACTTTCTACGCTTACAAAGCATTTTCACTGCAGCCCTGAATTCAAGGTAGCCTACCTGGACGCTGGTAAAAGTCTCGTTCGCGTTAATCGACCAAGGTGAACTCGTGATAACCTCAAGCGTACTAAGTGACGAACTTATCACCACATTTATGTCTATTCAAATTCAGCGCTATGAACGTATTAAATACCTTCCATTTTGTCCCTAAGTGAAGCGATAGCTGACAAAAACACGTTTTGAAAGATTTCATTAATTTTTTTCGAAATTTGCATATGGCCATATTTTGGTTGTCATGTGGACTGATTTATGTTGGTAGGTGAAGTCTATAATGGTTTCAGTTTGCGCAACAACAGTGAGCGATGGTTTGAGACCTCGAGCGATATGACTCGAAAAGCTTTTGCATTGGCGCTGGTGAATGCACTATTCATTTTCAATCAAATTGTAATCTATTGAAATCATCTTTTTCATCCTGTTCTCAAATTGAGTTCACGAAAATATGCATTTTGAATACTTCCTAAGATCCTGTATCTTTTACATTACTGTTAGTACTTTAAGTATCGCTAATACTACGAGATTCGACTTAACATGTAGAACTCTCTGTGTGCTAAAGTTTCTTGAGAGCTTGAAATGATATACGTTCGCACAACGTTCTATGCTATAACTGACTAAGTGACTAACTAAAAATAATACAGTGCTGAGCTACAAAATTCGGTCATCTTTTTGTATATGATTTCGTTCGAAACAATTTGTGCATTTTTATATATTGGAAAACATAAAATCTTAAATTACGTTAGGTCACTATTTAAGAGATGTAACTATCAATTGAACGAACAAGACTTAGAAATGTACACTAGGTACTGATATGACTTTTTTCAAAATTTAAAAGTTGTTCCCACGTCTAATTTCAAATGCTTGAGTGAACAACATTCAAAACAATCACTTTTATCTCATTTAATGAATAACACATTTGACATTGTGCATGAAGAAAAGGGAGTGATTCAAGATTACAACAACTGACTTCATGATGGATACATATATAGATAAATGACCGTGTTCAAAGAGTGGCTCACAATTTCAGGTTTCGGAAACATTTGGTTGTAAAACAAAGTATATCGGCTAAATGGATATGATCAAAAAATTGTATAATAACTGAATTATATAATTACAAGAACGAAAAAATAAACTTTGTTCTCTTCATTAAAAATTTGAGTCTGAAATCGTTCTACTAAGTCGCAAATATTTTACAGATCATTATTCGATTTGAAGTGTTTTTTTATTATCCCGTAACGAACACATAAATTCTGTCTACTGAGAAGTATCTAACACTCAGCCTATCTGAAATGTTTTTGTACCTAATGTTTTATCTAACATCTTACTCTGCTATCTTGAAAGTGCAAAGGTTATTGTTATATATATGAGATTTTGTGAGAAAACGAGTTATGAAGAGTGGTTAGGTGAGTTTATTCAAGAATGCTTATTTTCAGTTTTAACTGTCATCAAAAGAAATTATTTTTGATTAGTACGGTAATTGTGGAATAAAAAAGTGGAGTAATAAACTGGAAGTGAGCCAAAACAGAGTGGTTTCATAATTCCAATATGTTCACTCTAACTATAACCTTAGATCCATCCGCAAAATGGCGCACTAAGGACAGCACTCTTTCGAAAGAAAGATCAGTGTCAAGCAAATTTTCTTTCTGTTATAAACTGCGAAAGAAAAACGTCATATTGTGTGTGTACGCACCTGAAACAATAGACAACCTGAATGCATTTGGATCTGATGAATATAAATCGGAAAAGCTGGAAAAGAATACCCACAGCTGAACGAAATCTTCAACTAAAAACAAACATTAGTCAAAGTCAAAACATTTGTCCAAACAGTTCAACTGTATCGGACGGAAATATGAATAATCAAGAAAACACTCGAACTGAAGATAAAAGTGTTTATCAACAGAGCCTTAAACGGAATACTTCAGATCGGCTTGCCAGATATCATCAGCATCAGCCTTATGAAGCATCACTAGACAGTCCATCATTCTGAAGCATTGATGCTGATTGCAGTGAGTAATTTTGAAAAGGCTTATTTTACCGAAAATTGGAGACAGACATTATAACGTTTTCTGTCTGCTAGGTAAAAATAGCAATAGTTAAGGATCAGGTCCAGGATCCCAATCGCTAGTCAACTCTCCACAGAGGGTGAAAAGAATAAGTAAGTGAACAAACGTCATTACTTTTATCACTAGTGCGAGTGTCACTTAAGAAAAGTATGTGATCGGTAAGACACTGAATCTCTTCACTGACAGACATTATTGCAAGTTGACTACGTTTAAAACAGACCTCATCATCTGTATTTTTTTTTCGTGTCTGCTGCATACCATCTCACACTATTTCAGGATATATATGAATTTCAACCACAAGGGACAGAATAATAATCATGTTCTTATTTTCTTAATATGTCAAATCACATTAACCTCATAATATTTCACACAAACATTGAATCGACTATGCGATTCTCTTGTTTTTGTCGTGTCAGGTATCACAAAAATGTCTTATGTTGCTCAAACTAACCTATCGTGCCATACTTCGATTGGTTCAGTGTATCATTTGCGCGAACGCGATCGTCTACTGGTTGTATCCTCATACACAAACAAAGTACACGTTTGTTTCTATTTACAGTTTCTCGTGATGACAGGTTCTACTTTTAACTACAATACAAATAGCCATTACATTATTCATTTCAATCATGTTTCCCCAATAGTAATTATTTCCGTACATAAATATTTTATTCTTTCAGCATTTTGAATCATGATTTATCTCGAACTAATTTAACTGCACAGTTACTGATTGCCTTTTTATTCGCGTAAGTTTTCGACAGTCTTTCCACATTCCTTTACATCTGTTAATTAAGATGAATCAATTAGGAAGATCCTTCAAAATGTAATGCAGTCAGTTATCCATTGGAATAACCTATTTAGTGTTTATAGGTTACTTTGACACCGCTTAGTCATGATGACAAATATTGATTGACTATTCGTCAACTTCACATCGATCAATATGAGGTACACAGAACATTGTTTGTTTGCGAATGTTCGTTAATTATCAAAAATAAAGTATGAGACTTATTGAAGACTACTTTTGAATGTAGAATTGAATATCTTTGCTCCATGAATACATGAAAAACCATGAAAATATCGATTGAAAGTATCTCATGATTATGTGGACTGCGTATTGTAGTCTACAGTTTTCTCTGAATATACAAACTGCCTTTGCACTCCTCAGTAGAATAAAAGTGTTTTAAAGAATAAACGTTCAGAAAAATCAGGAAAAATATGTTTTGAATATTAGGTTATTTATATCGACATTATTTCTTAACCAAATTACGCTTGCTGTGATTCGCGGTCGAGTGATTATATGAAATGCATCAGTGTTTCGCTATTTCACAACATCCATAGTTCAAATTTTATACGTTTTCACTCACATTGTTTTCAATTTGTCAGGATAAAGAATTTAATTTAAAAAATTGAATGAACTTTATTAGTAAAATAATTATCTTAACTTTCAGTTATACACTTCCCCACTCCCAGATTCTTAATTTGTTTGCCAAGAAGACGATCAAGAAAATTTAGATATAATTTTGAGATTGACAAAAGTGACATCAACACTAATACTATTCCGTTTAGAGCATCAATAAAGCAATGTGCTTGTAAAACAACACAATCTCATTACCTAGTTGATGATTGCTAGCGTAATCCAATTTCATTGAAAACAAATGTTTACTATTATACATACCACACTCTATTGATTTGTATTTTATCTCGTAGGTTGATCGCATTAGCGATAGCGATAGTGATTACGGTTGCAAAGAAGTTCATTGAAAATTATCCTCTGAACGTCGCCTTTGTGATCGAATATGTAAGAATCACTGACACGTATTGATTAATCAAGACATACCTTATGCTTATTGTGATACTGTGGAACTTATGTAACTCTCTAAGTCAGGCAACGAAATTGTTTATCACACCTAATTTTTGATCTATATGCTGACTAAAAAACATGGTCCACCTGCATTGATGAGTTTCAGACAGTGTTCTCACGGTTGTACATTAGGCAGAAATCGGTGGCTGACGTAAGTTCATTCAAAACGAACAATGATTTGGTCTCTGAATCAACCTCTCACTCGGTTTCATTAAGTAAGAGAAGCAATCCTGCTTATTACTGACTTTATCCAACTTTTATAATCCGATTTACGGAAGAAGCACATGATTTACTATGAATTGCGTGGATTATTTGCGGTTAAACAAGACACTGTATAGAGAACATCATGAAACAGATTTGGATGAGAGTTTGCAAAAGTCTTAGTTCGAATTATTTATGTTCATATAAATCTGAGATTTGAAAATCAGAATATTGATTTTCGAACTATTTTGTATGACTGGAGAACATTTGCATAACTTATAATTATTTATTTCACTGAAGCTTAGGAAGCTGTAACATGCTATCAAATGGACGAAGAATTGTGTCTACAACAGGGGTTTGTCTGAAAGTCATCCTCAACGGGACTGAAAACTGCACTATCTAAAATAATTTTTCATAATTATTTCGGTTATCACGTTATCGTTTTCTTTACTTTGTTTTTATTGAATTTGCATTTGAAAAAACTCTCATCTGTCTCAGTAAACTCAGACGAATTTTTTCTATATAAATTGCAACTATTCGGAGTTGGCAACAATCATAACTTCCTCGAACTTTCAAATTAGGCACAAAAACTTAACAGTGTTCTCAGAGAAAAAGGCACTCCATGGATAATGAATCGTCCGCTTAAGAAACCGAATAGTCACTTATCATCTTATAAATGTTGCACAAAAGGTAGTGAGCATGAAATGTCTTACAAAACCAAATAATAATGGAAAATGCATTTTAATGCATTTCAGTCCACATGTATTTCTACAGTACTTGGTATTTCGAATACAGTGCTAAGTCTTCATTCTACCTTTATCATCTTCATTATCAGTTTGGTAATCTTCGTGTCCGCGTTATTGATTGGTGCAGCAATCAAGACCAGATTAGTAGATAAATCAATCAACATCCTGATTTCGTTTGGTGTCATATGGGCTGTAATTGTGACAATTTCTAGCATACTAGACGCTGTGGGAGGAAAGGTACCAATATGAATGAAATCATTTTTCCACTACGACATATCTTTGATTATTGAATGAAGCGTTTATTTGTGACATGTTCTGAAATGCAAAACATCATTTGCTTGTGCAATGAGGTCTCTGAATCATTTAGTTTGTTTTGATGTTCAGTGTTCGACACTTGCGAACCTTATAATTCGGAAAGTTTTTAAATTATTGAATGCTAGGAATGCTGGGTAAGCGAGCTGCCTTAGTAAAGACTACACGCAGAAACTCTGTATTAGTTGCCTGTTTATCAACGTCACGCTTTTTTGAATCTGTTGTATGAGCTTGTTCTCAACGGACCTCGAACTTTGGTTTATCAGGTCATTAGGAACCATTCATGTTAACAGGCTTGGTAATCTATCAAATAAAAAAATTTCAACCGAAAAAAAGGAAGCACGTAAATACAGAAGTATGCTATGTGCCAAACAATCTTTACAAATCGAATTAGCTGCAAAAGTATCAATCAATAATAAAGAACCACAAGTGTGCAATTCCTAGTATTCGTAGGATTCACTTTAAAATTGATGGCATTCTCCTCAAGTATTAGATGAACCGCTTGATGTAGTTAGGCATCCTCACCCCTTTAGCACGACAAGAAATCACGTTCATAACAGTATTTCCAGATCGAAGTATGTTTAGTCAATATAGCATGACATCACAATATCTCTAGTTTTTCTACTGTATCAATCTGAAACTACTTCCTTGTTCTTACAAAAAATGATAACATAGTGATGGATACAGGGAATTTCAGAACACATCTGAGGCTCGTACAAGTGGACACGATCTACCATTCTGAAGAAAAGATAACTAGATGTTTCAGAATTTCTAGTTGATAACAATTCATTACATATTGTACATGCAACAAATCGAAGACAATAGGAACATATTTTACTTAGCTTTTTACCATTTCTACCAATTCATATAATAAGACATTGAATTTCTACACTGATAAAAGAACA
This sequence comes from Schistosoma turkestanicum, assembly GCA_944470395.2. Taxonomy (NCBI): domain Eukaryota; kingdom Metazoa; phylum Platyhelminthes; class Trematoda; order Strigeidida; family Schistosomatidae; genus Schistosoma; species Schistosoma turkestanicum. Next base: position 18,557 of record CALYCR020002505.1, read on the forward strand.
TCAGTGAGACTTAAATGTTTATCACAATTCTTATTCTTACCGTTTTGAGCTTTATTTTTTTATTAGTATCCAAACGGATCCCACGGCTTATTTCACAAATAATGGTTCAACTAAACGTTTTTATTGATTTTCAGAATGCTTTGATCGGTCTTGATATTTTTGCTGAGATATTATTATATATTGTAAGTTCAATTTATCGTCATTTTATTTCATGCACATAGTTCTACAAACACTGCTGAATAGAGTAAGTACTACTTGATCCTTATCACTGAAGACACTGGTTATCATTATTTTTCTATGGAGTAATTTAAATCCCATCTGTAAAAGACTTTCAAATATCGCAGATTGGAAACGTCTTACTGGAGTCAAACAATGCAGAATAAATTCACTCTAATAAGCTTAATTATTGGTTATTCCTATTTTTATCCTTTTATTCACAGAATGATTTTGTTGAGTACGAACAGGCTGTTTTTTCAATGTTGTTTCGAAGTAATAAACTTCATATGAACAAAATTTGACATAATTACATTTAAGCAAACTACAACGATTGAGAGCGATAAGTGGTGATAGGGAAAACAACCATATTCTGTATGATTGTGACTAGTTTCTAGATTCGGTTATGACTAATAATTATCAGAGATCTGCATCATTTCAATAATAACCGAAACTACAACTAAGGATTTGAAACGTCTAATCGGCTTCCACAGTGAATGTATACACTTTTTGCATGAATGTGAATTGAGGATTGTGTTCTTTTAGTGTGTGGAATGCAGTCTGAAATCACTTCTCTTTTTCATATCTGTAGAACAGAAGACACAGAAAAAATGCTAGATTTCATTTATTTATTGCTAAAAATTGATATGTCATGATTTTGTGATTGAAGACTTGTAACCTCATCGTCAATTCCTGGTAACTGGTAGAATAAATTCCTGAGGCTATAAATAAGACCACCGTTTTAATGTAACATAGTGAATGATTTCTACTTAACGTAAGGGCAGAAATTTTCGGTCTGCATTCTCCTCTCACTGAGTAACCAAATATCCATTAGGTGAACTTGAAATTTTACTCATGTCACCAATCTTTCTACAGTTTGTCTTAAGCGAATTCACAGGGATGTGGCGAGTCACTTTATTCCAATCACCGATTATCATCTATTGAAAATAAGATTTGATATTCGTGTTCACTTATACAGGGTATATTTTTCTTAAAGGAGTTCAAACTGACATGTTTGTTTCATTTGTTTCACAGATAACAATATTTATAAGTCACTTGACAGTTGGAAATTCTCGATATCTTTTTTTCTATCCAATTTATGCATTGGCATCAATATTTCTGTACACTACGTTTTATTTGATATTCTATCAGTCAATAATGCTGGGTTCAGCAATATGTTTTTGGAACTGTGCACGTGATTGTTATCTTAACTGTTCAATTAACTGGTTACCAGATGAATATATTGAGGATGCGCCGATAAGTTTTTTATTTGCCGCTGTTTTCATATTTATGTTGATCTTTTGACACCGTACTGACTGGTTTTTCTGATTCACATGTGACTAATTGCAACTTTGTGTAAAGTTTTCTTGAACACATATAATCAAAATAATATGATATGCACGTTGATTTTGTTTCTTGATTTACTTTATTGTGATTCAAAAAAAAACTAACGTTATGTCGTCTTATCATATATATTATGTAATAATATGTATGTCAACGATACTTCGTCATCCTTATTATCTGTGGTGTTCATAATCAGATGATGATTATGTGACGCGCTCAAACATCAAACTCATATCGTAAATAAATACATATAATATGCCGGTTTTTACAGGCATGGTAAATAATAATGATAAATAATGATAAATAATAAAACGTTCAATATCATATTAAATTATTTCAGGAGTTCAGGTTCGAACATTGTTGAAGAAGTACATGTTACACAAATATATGAGCAATTTAGAGCATCAGTCGGTAACTACTGAGGATGTAAGATCCTTAAAACGTGCTTGAAAAATGATTTTTTTTGTTTTTACGTTTGCCGGCATTGGCTGATCATTTGATTCACCAGGAAAATCCATAGCTGTGATCGTCTGCTGTGTATTTTAGTGTGCTATTTTCTTAACTAAAAATTAGACGTTTTTCATTATACGGAAGATGTGCACATTATCGTTTCCAGTACCATATTGGATTGTTTGTAGTAAATCATACCTCATTAGGTTTTCTTAATGAATTTTATAACTTCGACTTGTTTTATATTATTAATCCGAACAAATCAATGAAGGTGAGTATCTAATTATTAAGCAGCTTTTATTATCAGGGAAGATAAATATTTCTTGAGGGTATATGCATAATCAAAAATTTTTCGATTCTAAATGTAGACTTAAAGCAAGAAATAATAACAGCTATATTTGCTAAGATATTTCATTAGGATCAATCACGAATAATGCGGATGCCTGTCGTACGTTAGACGTATTATTCGAAATAATTGAATTTACAGAGGGCATCGTTACTGTTAATAATCTGTAGTAAAGAAGGTCAATAAGAAGCTGATTATAATTATCACTTATGTGATTGTTAAAGTCGAACTTGCTACATGATCTTAGAGTGGTATGATTTATGAGATATTACAACAATCGTTATAAGAACTGGTTTCCAGGGTGATACAGTGGGTAGGCAGTCTCAGATGAGGTAGAGTTATATCAGAAAAACTATATTTGTGGACGAAAATTAGGATTCAGTCTACTTCATGACTTCGTTTAAACGGAATTGTTGACAGTTTCATCAGTTGCTAGATAATAGTAGGTAATGAAGTTTATTGTGTTACAATCGTTCACTTACGTCTGATGGTATCTCACTATGCGGTATACTGTAAACAAAAAGCAAAAATAGTTAAAAAGGATTCATTCAGTAATAAGTGATAGTTAAGTGTAATACATAATTCGAGCTTTTTGTGGGTCGTCCACCGAAAGTCTATTGCAATTCAGAACGTAAACCAAAATTCGAATAAGTATCTGAAATGTTCGAATCATGATTTCAATGAAGAATTGAGCCAATAATCATTTTGTCAAATTATTCTTAGGTTATATTCCAAGCTAACATCCATCTATCCGAATGACGAAAACCGAGATTACATTTTGAGAAGTTCATCAGTATATATATATATATAGATATATATATATATATATATATATATATATATATATATATATATATAGATATCGTTTTACGTTTTGTCTGTGTATTTCAACAAACGTTTGGATACACCAGTAATCACGCACATATATATAGACCATAAGGACTGTGTCAACTCAAATATAATTATTTCCTTTATCATTGTTGGGCTTGTAGGAGCATGTACGCTTAGGTATTGCTTGCAGCGCTCGAATTTCATCAAATTACTAGATTTAAACGTTACTGCTGTTGTTTACTACTGAGTGTTAGTACGGCGCTTCTTTCGCTACAGTGTCTACTAAAAAGTGTTCAACAGTTATTGTGTCTCAAATTAAAATTAAACAACTGCTTTTACGTGCGGGCTTCTAAGCTGATACCGGCAACTAGTTGGACAGTTTCTCTGTCGTTTAACCTGGGAAACATAGGGCGGTCTGGACTTTCCAGCTAGGTTGCCGAGGTAGTGTTCGTAGCCACAATTGATAAACTTTTATTATCTTCTAGTCTCCTTTTATGGTCCACCTGTAATTTTTCAGCTGTGATAAAGTCCTCTTTACCTAACTGAGTAGTCTGTGTAGGGTCTGCTGGTCGTAGAGGTTTTCAGCAAAACGTGTGGCTTTTCTGTGTCGTGTTAAGCAACAGCATTGAGTATAGTTTCTGCTGCTGCATCCGGAAGCAATGCGCAATCATAGCCAAATGGATCTCGTGGTAATTAATCAAGAATAGACAACAAAAGACAGTCACTCAAAAAAGACGAATAGATAGATTAGCCGACCTAATGAACGCTAATTGTCTCAGACTTTGTATATCATTATTTGAAAATAGAACTATGAAAAATTAGTATTACACAAATAAAACAATTCATGAATATAGGAAATAAAGTTGTATTCTAATTCTAATCGACGAAATCATCACAATCAGTCTACACTAAAATTTATCACATGATCAAGATCAGTCACTTATCTTACATTCTTATCGTATTATCTTAATAATTACTATGTCATTATTGAACGTTGATATTATTTTGTGAAAGTAATAATGCGAAATTAGTTGTATGGTTGATTTGTTGATAATGGTTACTACGTTTTGTTGAAGAGAGTCAAAATCTCTCTCATAACGTAAAGAAAACTATCAGTAAATCCTCATGTGTTAGGACATCTAAACATATATAACCATCCTGAGAAATTATAAGGAGACACCGCTATTTACTAGAATACCCATATTCGGCATAATCCTCAAGATATTCAGAGTTTTCAGTTGTCCTCTGTTCCAGCAACAGTCAAATGTTCTACTCTTACTTTAAAGCCTGTAGCTGTTATTCAGTATCCGTATGGATTTACACTGCAAACGGATAGAGATTTACGAGTGTACGAGTCAAAATAAATATCTTTTTCTTTCTGCCTGACGAAGAACTCATGAAAAATAGAGCTTCATTTCTAGAAAGTGAAAAGTTTATGCTCCGTTCAATGATTAGTTCAGTAAAGTTATACACGATTCCATTAAGAAATAAAAATGTGATCTCTGATGATCAGAATAGTAAAAAGAACAGCAACATTTTATGCTGCCTTCAATTTTTTTATAAGTTCAGGCGTTTCACCCATAAGAGGCTAATCTAATCACTGATGTAGTGGTCACGTTGACAATTGCAACGATTCTTGCAGAAAGAAATAAAACCACATCTTGTGAGATTTACTCTGGTGTTTTTAGTTGAGTAGCAAGCTCATATCTATCGATCACTCACTATCCAAAAGGTTTATTTCCGTAAAATCCTATTTCTGATGAAGTACTGGAAGTTCGGTCGTTCTTATGCTCGATCTAATCGGTGATACACAGCATTTCACGGTCTGTTGAAACAACACTTCATCTTCAACAGATAAAATCTCGAATTCGCGTATACAGTGAATACTGACTGCAGTGCATATTTACACAAAATTACAAATGAACTATTATCTGCTTCATAAAAATTTGAGGCTGAAATCTGCGAAAGAATTTGTGTACATTTCAGAGAAAATTACTTGTTTGGGAAACATAATTTTTTTTTTAAATGAATCTAGATTAGAACTGACTAATTTGGTGAGATTATTTGAGTTGAACGGTGATTAGTTGTTAATGAGTAGAAGGAATTTATTCAAGTAATTTTATGTGTTAGTTAGAACACGTTTCTTACAAAATGATGTCTGAGTTTTACGTACATTTTTAAGGACGAAATTCAATTGGTGCAACATGGCGTTTGAACTAACAGTGAGCTAGTTTGCAATATGTGGGAAAGGTTAGATAGATAAGATGTTTGTTTCACCATTATTATTATGATTATTATGTTGGATCAGTCTGCAAAGTCGTGCTTTTAGGACATCTAACGGTTCCTTTTTCGTTCAAGACATTGGTCAGGAAACGTTTGTTTATATTATCAGTCGTTTCTCCTGCATTTCGACTCGATTACGTATACGTCAATATATCCGTAAATGAACTGTGTCGAGTGAGAGATTCGAATTCAGTTGATCAATTTGGGCTTGGCGGATGTTCTGAGTGTTCATAAGCAAAAGAAATGCAGTACAGGACCAACAGTACAGCAGCCTTCTGGATATTCACATCATTCACAAAGGGAAAAGACAGATTTCACCATAAGCACAACCAGAATAATTATACGGAGAAGAGATGAGGGTTTTGGAAAAGTTCACATATTTTGGCCGCACGAGAGCTATGAAATAAGCATGCATTATATGAGGCAACTAATTTACTTTAGTGAAGATCACTGTTTAATAATCACAATGAAGAATTGCTGGCAGCATAATCGGTAATCAAGGTGTATCAGATGCAGATGTGTTGACGTGCATCGGAAAAGCTAAGGATGCATTTCTGCAACTGAAAAAATACATAATGCTGAAAAACAGGAAACGATATGAGTAGAAAGAAAAACATAGGAACGGACAGGTAAAATAAGAGAGTTAGTTGCGGAAAACTGGTTGGTAGGCAATGCTTGTTTGGAGGTAACAGGTATAAGTTGTTAAATAATGGTGAACTCCAACCTGATCATCGGCTGCAAAGTATTGCACAATTTTTCAGTTTTATTAATTTCGTCAATCTGGGATGGAAACAATTCGGTTCACATATTCTAACATTACTTTTTTTGTCAAAGCGATGGGGAACACTGAAGAAATTTATCCAAAAATTTGAGACAGGCATGAGAAAAATGAATATTGAGCAGAAAAAAACAGGAATCAGAATTAGGTAGTGAGTGAGTTGAAGGATGCACATCGCCAGTCCATTCTATTTGATGGATTACAATCATATGTGAACAAGTATTATTAGTTGTTCTTATCACGTTCCTGAGGTATTTGTTAGATAGAAAAACGGAACGTATTCACGAATAGTCATTGTTTCAAGTTGACTACAATGAACTTTTAAATCATCATCTATATTTATTCATTTGTTTTGTGAAATATCTCGCAATACTGTTACCATTTCAACGATCAAGCTCTCAAAAATAATTCAGTTCACATTTCCGAACATGTCAAATTATACGTTAACTTTACAACATATTGCAACAACATATTGAAAAAAATATGCTTAGCGGTTGTTCAGGACACGTCGTGAATCACGGATATGTCTGCTGTTGCTTTGTCTATTCCACGGACTTACGCTTCAAAATTTACAGTGAATGAGTTAAGGAAACCTGATCGTCAACTCCTTGTATCATCATACTTGAGCGAACTACTCTTTTGTTTTAACTGATAGTTGCTCAGGATAACAGATGCTCATTCTCAATACAGTACAAATAGTCATCACATCTGTGATTGTAATATTCTCATCTATATTGTAAATAGCTCGGTGACTAACTATTCATTATTTAAGAATTGTGTAGAACAATTTATATCACACACATTTATTTGAGTAGGTAATGATTGCTGGTTTTTTAGCTTCAGTTGTACGACACTCTTTCCACATAACTTCTCGTCTGTTTATTAGGCGAATCGAAAAGTTATTCTCCGGAAATGAAATTATAATAAATATTCGGTATCCAGTTAAAATAAAATTAGGGATTGTATGTTTCATGTGATTATACATGAATATCTGTGATTTAATGTAATTATATCGTTTGAACGTTATTTATAAATAAGTAAGCAGCGTATGTTAGTTAACCATCTATGCATGATACCTAACCTTTGAATAATATGATTTTGGAATGCACCTGGTTTGACAATCAACACAGTCTTGTTCAGTTTTTCAATGGTCTCATTATATAATATGCATCAACAGTTCTGCTTATTCGCACCATCCATAGTTCAACTCACTCAAGTTCTGATGCGACTTGATTTCAAACTTTGTAATTTATTTTAATTCGGACGTGACATTTATTTAAAAATCGTGATCGCAACTGTATATCATGCAATGCGTTGTATCAAATCGACATCGAAATATTTATCAAAGAGGTTTGAAAGCCATTTTGAGATTAACCCGTTTGTCAAACAGACAATGACATTACCAGTTTGACATCAATATATCCATGTTTTTGTAGATCAACACAGTATCACTGTGAAGCTGTTCTCCGTTGACACAATCGAATAACCTCACATACATTTATTTATAATTACACACATTATGCCTCAGCGGTAGATGAGCAAACTAGAGATTTCCGAAACAGTGGTTTTTTTCATAAACATTTTCTACAACAATCATTGATTGATCTCATGCAATGTCATTTCAATGGGAATAATCATTTCACTGCACAATTGTCAATTACTCAGTCGCATCTAGTTTCAGAATCAGCCATAATAAACCTCGACCCAAACCGAATCAGTGATCATCTGTGTCGTGCATTAGTCGATAAATAACTTTCCGATAGTGTGTGAATTTCTAGTTTAATCGTCTGTGATCCGACAACAGTTTTGCAGGATAAACTACAGAACGTGTGTCACGTTCTTCGTCACGTTACCGAGTGACGGATCATAGATGTAAAACAAACGTTCAAAGCATGAATGTAATATTGAGTTGTTTGCAAACGTCTATAGTGTGATTATTTGATCCACGAATAAAGTCACTCACCCTGTGCTTGTGAATCTGTGATTTCCGAAATGTAATTCGGTGTAACATAAGAACCGAGCTAACAAAAATGTGACTGCATATATCCAACAAATGTCTTATAACAGTTTGACTAGCCTACTGTGTCAAACGCTTTAGAGATGTTTGATATCATTTCAAAATTTCAGATATACCACAAATTATGTGGAATGATGTTTCATCGCCTTCACATGTTATATATATCACACAAAAAAAGAAAATATAAGTGTTGACTTTCTGATGCTCAACTGGTTATGTTGAATAAATTGATCCTAGGACTGAAGCACGTTGAAGCGGTTTGAATGATTAATCGAGAATAAAATTCATCGCCTGTTACTACACAAAGAAAATATCAGTACGAACGTGATACACTCGTTTATATATTTCCAAAGTTTTATGCCAAATAATAAAGAGCTGAGTAATCATCTTTACTCACATCAGATATTTTATTATTGCATAAATAGTTCAAGAAATATAAGGCGTTATGTCTTTATTTTCTCAATCTCATTTCAATCACTTTTCAAATACATACGTAAAAATTGATATCTAAATCAAATTATTTGAGTCTCGAAAATTTGTGTGCTAAAAAGCTTCATTTTAATTTGTTCCTGGAATTTCTGACTGAAAAGCGAATACCTGTGTATGATAAGTGATGCCATGCAGACCAGAAAGTGAAGTGTTTGTCGATTCAAGATTGACATGTATTTGGTTATACTTTATGATTGTTCGTCAATGTGGATACAAACAGTGATTCCCCAAGTTCAGAAACTCCGAATAAAATTAGCAGAGAGTCAAAATACAGGCATTGGATGAACCATACAGACAGAAACGAATACATCGTGAATTGAACCATCCCCTCATACATTTTGTTATGTGGCGCCTTGTACTGTTTAAGGTTACCCACCATTCTTGATTTCAATGAGAATGAAATCGTGATACACCGTTATATCGTTTCATGCTCCTAACCTTTTATATCACCAATGTGTTCATCATACCAGTGATCAAGTCAACGTCAATATACTGTATTACTGCATTCTTCGATAACTTGATGAAAAATACTTTACTCAATTCTCCTGATATCAAACTGTTGACAATGCAAACTCGATGATTTCAGTACTCGAGATTCACATTTAATTCGAAAAACGTGACGTATTTTCTCACTCGTGTTATTCATTTTAAGCTGATCTAGAGGTATGATTGTGTGTGACAATGATTGTCCGAAGTGAACACTAATGACGTATCCGAGAAAAATGCGTTTATCCCATTGTTTCCATATGTTCTTGGTAAACGTTATCCTCTAACGATAATACAGTTAGTGTATTCATCGTTGAATGTTTTCGATACATCAATCGGTGAGAATAGAGAAGTAAGAGCGAGATATAAATGAAAAAGCTTGATCGAACGCAATCAAAGATAATTCAAGTTAGATGAGTGCAGTACATCAAATTGCCCTTCAGCTCGATGAATTTCAGTTTTCTGCTCACTTCTAATGATAATCTTTAACTGAAAAAGACACACGATTGTGCGCTACAATGATTATACGAAATGAACTCTAATGACGTTTCGAGGGCGAAAAGGTTTATCTGCCATGCATCGACAGGTCTGGTTCAAACTTTGTTCGCGGACAATCAGGTAGGTGTTGATTTCATTGTTCAATATTTTCAATACGAAATCAGGAAAGAGGACGAGAATACAAGCAAGATTAACTGGAAAACGTCTGTGAGCATTCACACGAAATCGCACCTTCAAAAATGCTGCTGAAATAAGACGACATTTTGCAAAATTGTCGAGTAAGATGTGAAATGTCCATGAAAATAGGTTTTCATGATCCCGAAATGTTTTCCATTTCACCTATGTTCACATCGAATTTTTCGATTTAGCTCAAGTAGTTCAAATGCTGGAAAGAATATTTTGTCTTTAATTATTAATGTTCAAATGAGTGATCATGTACTGACGTATGTACAAATATCTAATTCCAGTATTTGGAATTCTAATAATCTTGTGTTCCAAAAATTCTGTTTTACTTTGAAACTTAGCGTTGTGACTGAAATCGGATGATTGAGTAATGTTTAGTAACGCGTTGCTAACCAGAATGTGAGTTATTTGATGAATAATGAATGAGCAGGAAGTCTGTTTACTTAATAAATGTTCAGCAATGTGGATTTGGCGATTGATTGTCCATGTTTACAAACTTCTAATAGAATAAGCAGAGAACTGACGTGCGGACATGTGATCGATTAAACTGACAAACGCGTGCACATAATAAATCGAGTGAACGTTTCTCAGGTTTTTTCTATGAGGAACATTGTTATGTTATAGGTTCCCCACCTCTCCTGAATTCATTTAAAAGAAATTTATGATGTATCATGAAACGTTTGACGCTGTCATTCATATATCTGCATACGCCCTCAATGAGTGCATTCCAGATGATTTTAAATATGAGTTTTACAGAAAGCTTTCGGACCTTTAGCAAAACGTTAGGCAGTCTTATATAGTTCTATTGGATAGTGACTTTATTGCTCGTGTAGGTAGACTAAGTGAAAATGAAAGACACCTAGGTGGATGTTGTGGTCCGACCGCTCACTCTCCTGACAATGGTGACACTCTGTTGCATTTGTGCTCAGATATTAAACCATTTCTAGCAAACACTAATTTAAAGCATAAGGAAAAACATATTTTATACCAGGCGACCAATTAGGTAGTCTCAATGATGGACGCAACTAGATCACATCGTCATCAGCAACCGATGGAGAGGCTCGATAGAAGATCGCCGCTCTTTCTAGGGCACATGTTTATATTTATATCACTCCCTAGTGCGAGCGCGTATTTGTTTGAGGCTTATTGGGCGTATGAAAGACATCGTGATGAAGCCACTTAAGGCTTGACTTGATGATAATGAGGCTAAGAATATATTCCAGGAACCTCTAGAACAAGAGTTAGGCGACCATGCAAGTGATTCTCATCCATAGGCAGGTTTGAATGATGTCAAGAAGGCTGTGGAAACAGCATTGAAATCTGCTAGCAAAGTAAACCATAAGGATAGGGATAAAGCCGTTGATCTCTGTAGCATGCACCGATATGATGGATGCTCGAAAACGCATCAATCCTGACTTGAACATGATGAATAGCTTAGTCAGCCTAGGTGCAGACTGATGAAAATACAACATAAGCACTGTGAACAGTGGAGGGTGCCGAAAGCAAAAGCGATTGAAAAGGCAGCGGCGATTGGCAATACTAGACAACTTTTCCGCCCTAATAATAAAACCGGTATTAGAACCCGAATGTGAGTTAGACTATCTCGAAAAAGGATGGTCTTGTTATCCATTCTCAATCCAGGAGACTCGACCAAAGATCTTAACTCTTTAGGGATCAGTTAAACTGCCTTCTAGCCACACTTTAGTTGCCCACGATACCCAGTCATCCCGAGTGGCCAATAGAATAAAGTCCTCCAAGTCTACCTGAAGTGGAGAAATCTATAGTAAATCTAAAGCGATGATGAGCAGCAAGTCCTGACAGGCTTATCCCTGGGAAGCTTTAGGATGGTGGTCGAGTTTTAACAGTTAGAGTCACTGAGATCTTAGGTAGAATCAAGGAACTGGACGCTTAACCATCTGACTGGTCTCTGTCGCTAATTGTCCCGATCTACAAAAAAGGACAGAAGTTCTCTTCTGACAATCACAAGGGAATAAGTTTAACTAATATAGTTTCTGAATTGTTAGCCTACATTATACTCAGAAGTCTAACTAGAGCTATTGGAAAGCAGACTAGAGAAAACCAGTCTGGTTTTCGACCTGAACGTGGTTGTAGAGACCAAATTTTCACACTACGACAGGTCATTGGAACAAAGACACACATTTAGACGTCCGACAATAGTCGTGTTCCTGGACCTTGAATCGGCATTTCACTCACTTTATCGTGAAATTCTGTGTTAGTGTCTGTCATTGAAAGGTGTACCAAAGGAGTACATTAACCTTCACAAGCTATCTACTCGAAATTTACTCTTCGGGTAAAAACATATGGCAAACTGTCATCTGAATTCTCTCCATCAGGTGGTGTCATTCAGGACTGTCTACTCTCTCCATTCTTGTTTATCTTTGTCGTAGACATCCTCTCAGAGTAAACATTAGGCTCGTCAGATTTTTCAGGGGTTTACCTTCCACCGGGAAAGTCGCTTACTGACCTAGAATATGCCGATGACATAGTTCTATTTGGTGAAGACGCTGACAAAATGCAGAGTCTTCTGATCACCCTAAGCAACAATGCAAGCTTGATCGGAATGCGGTTTTACCTCTCGAAATGCAAAATGTTGCTTCAAGACTGGGTTGCATAGGCACCTGAACTAGTGATAGGGAGTGAAGTCGTCGAACGTGTTGATCACTTCACTTATTTTGGGAGTCTCATCAGCGCTGATAGACTGGTGACTGACGAAATCTCAGCCTGGGCACAGAAAACCCGAATTGTTTATGCCAACCTGCGTCACTTATGGCATAGTCGAGATATCCGTTTGCTGACATAATGTCGAGTGTACTGCGCAGTAGTTCGTTCCTTTCTCCTATATGGCAGTGCAAAATGTCCGTTAAGAGTACAGGATTTTCGTAGGTTACAAGTATTTGATCATTGATATCTAGGAGGCATTTCTCTTGTATCGTGGGACAACCGAGGAAGCAATCCTGTCGTTAGGACACGAGTAATTCTACAGCTGGAGTCTTTCTTTATTGAACATTTTTGATTCTGTTAATAAATGTTCTCCAACGTCTTTCGTCTTCTCTTTTTGAACGGTGGGAGTCTAACGTTTGGTGTTGTCATTTGTACAGTGGTTAGGCGTTACTCAAGTAGGGAACATTAAACATATAACTCAAATAAATGTTTAGGATTAAAGTCATTAGTTTTGTTGTTGATATTTTGAAGAAAAAAATAAACACCCCACTGTCAATTGTACTACAAAGATTTATTCTGAGTTGGAAGTTGCTCAGTCTAACAATTACAATATTTTTGAGAAAACATCAGCAAACATCATTCACAGTACATAATAACCTCGTGATTTTTAGTATTAATTCAAATAAAACGCTTAGAATATCATTATCTGTAATGTTGAAAATTTATTTATTTGCGTCATTCACAGCAGCACGAATAAGAAAGACTTCAAAATATCGCGCGGAAACATCTCACTTTCAACCATACTCTTTTCAACTTTGAAAATTGCCAGAAAAATTTTCACGGAAACTGCCTGTCCAAAGCCCCGAAAAGAGATGATGATTCAGCATATGGATGGCGAATTCATTTTCCTTAGAAAAAGCGCGCAGAAATACTTTAATCACAACAACCAACGTAAATCAAATTGACTCGGCCCTGTGAGTTGGAAGAAAAAATACGACCTTCTGTGATGAGGGTCCTCAGACGGTTTGCGTCCTTTGACCTTCACACAACCATAACAACCATTGGTTTCGGAATATGAAACGTCAAAAAATGATGTAAGGATGAAAGACTATTTCAAGTTCCTCCAGAAGTGAAAAGACACACTTAAGATGCTAGCAGTCAGTGAAACGCCTTTTGACACTTATTATACCAGCTAAAGGGCAAATAATTGAATAGTTGGGTTCTAAATAGGAAAATGCTTCAGATACATTAGGAATAGAACTGAGCTGTTCAAACACATACAAAAGGCACCGATGAGATAAGAATATAATGGCCCTAGTATCATCATACACAAGGCTACATTGATTTCACCGGAATGCACTACTCGGAAGTAAATGAAAAAAGATTCCAGAAAGACATCGAAGGACGTGAGAACCGAGATAGTATACAAGGTAGGCTCAAACAACCATATGCTGGTGTCCACATTGAAACCCAAACATTAGGAAAACTGGTATATGTGGATATTGATTGCGGCGATTGTATTGCATCATGATAACTGAGGTATGAAAAGCAATCAGGTGTGTTTACAAATTTTCATGACAGGAAATCACATGGGATTATTGATTTGATGCAGTGTATTATTCACTTGATTGAATGACGGTAATAAGAAGTGATAAATGTGATCTGAAGGTCAACTGATCAGCCTTTGCTCGAAAAAGTGAACTACATGATAAGGTATATATGTAACTTACCAAACTGTTCCGACCACTCACGCTTCCACCCTAGGACCATGGTTCGTTCTATAGTCACGGGCAAACACAGCACATCTCACTTCGTATCAGGATTGCTTTCACTGCTTTGTTTTTACTGATGTTGTTTCTTTAGTCAGATGCATCTGGCTGTCTTCTTCCCATCAGGAGTTCCGCTTTGACATCTTGTTCCGGTAACAACTGCTTTGATATGTTCAATAGACATAAAAAAAAATTTGTAAAAATCGGCTGTTGTCCTCTCCCTTTTCGACTCAACCAATTCTTTTTAAACGTAACCGCGAATCTTTCTGCTTGCCTATTCGTTTGCATGTAATACGGTTGCCAGCACAAGTGCTTAATAGACAGCCGTTGACATGGAACAATCTAAGCACTTTCGCTCGAAGGGATTCTGGCATCAGTATTCGTTCACCGATCATCAAATATCCGTTCATCATGCATAGTGATACAGTTGCTTCACGTCACCCCGACAATTTTTTGACGGATAACCTTTCGTGACATTATCCATCGTCATCTTCATGATGGTGTCGTTACTAGAAGAATTTTATATGTCTGTTGTAGACACCTGTAATGTCTGAATCACGGTTCTCAGATATCATTCTGAGTGATTTTCTACTCAGAGGAAATCGATTATCATGTTTTCATTAGGGACAGCGTCTGCCTCATCGAGATGTGGAGTGCGTCTTTATTATATTTCGAAATCGTACGAAAAAGCATCAAGGCTCATTGCTGATGACAATTTGTAGAATTGACTGAAATGCCAGATTTGGAATCGATTCCTGCTGATACAGGCTTAGGACCAGTTATGAGCGTTATTTTCGGATCATACATAAACCTTTGGAAACGGCAAACAGCAAACACCAGGGGAAAAGCCTCTTTTCATATCTGGCTGCACTACTTTTCTACTGTGGTTGGTGAACGGGATGCTAGCATAACGGGTTTTTTATACATGTCTGTTAACTGATGTGAAATAACGGCACCCAGCATATATGATCAGGCTGCTGCTGCTCTTGCTGAATGAATTTATAGTAGTGCAATAATTACAATTCCGAGCCAACTAAAAACAGCGTCACACTCTCTGGTTGGGTTCCACGTGCTATGCTTTTACATTGGACAATTCAACGGAGCGCAAATATCATGCATCGAGTGAACAAAATGCCTAATAATAACGGATTAATCGGAGAAAACATCGTGATTCCGAGACACGAGTGGAAGTGGACATCAAATGTCGGCTACAGGCGAAGGCAATGATATTTTATCCAAGGCAAAGAAAACTGTCATTTATCTAAGCGTAACTGGGAACTCTTGTTCCTGATGCATTTTAGTGCCAATGTCGTGCGTACTACTAGCTGCTCTGTTGTCTTCGTAACAAATAAAACATCATCAAATCAAGCTGCGACACTAGACATATCTGATAGGATGAATTTCATAACATTTGTTGAAGACAGATAGTGCAGTCACAACTACAAAAGGCAGGCAAATGAACTGGGATATAACACAATAAGTGTCAAAAGTATGCAGCCCTATATATGTTTCGTCAACTTACACTTGCGAATAAGCGTCAGTTTGATCGAGCTTTAGGAAAATCCTTCGCAACATTCAGCATAGATAACAGATCTGCTGGGACTGGCAGAGGATTATAATGCTGTTTTAGATCTGCATTCAGAGTATTGAGCGCATATGCTTATCGTGTAGATGACCGTTTTGATAACGACTATCGATGCTGGCCAACTGGAGTAAGAAACGGGAGTAATAACTTTGAAGGCGATCCAACTCTTCATCTACTGTTGCTTATGTTGCATATGGTAACGGTCACCTTGGACGGAAGGCGAGCTTAGCCCCAGGTTTAAACCAAACTGTTGCATTCATGGCAGTGCACTTACCTAATTAGGGTTTGAAAATGGTTGGAAAATCTGTCATCAGCTTCTTCGTATGCGATTCAGTATCATGTATTTGTGATACCTGGTGGCATTTGATATTTATCGCGACATCAGTTATTTTCAACTAGTGGAAAAGATCTTAACCGAGTAGACTCAGATCAGCTGACGTTATTAGGCATACTCCAGTAAATTAAAAGTCTTAAAAAGCATCTTTATATTACAATTGTCTTAACAGACGAAGATAAATTACACATGCTGTACGAGAGTTCTGTGTTCTGTGCATTTTGACGACAGATGCGGTTTCTATTCGTAATTTAATCGGACGTCCGTCAGTACTATGAGTGATGATGGGCTTTGATATAAATATGGTAGGCTCAATGCATTGGTACCGGATATTTGAACAGACTTCTTGGTACTTCTGGATCAGTTAAACTTTCTATTTGGGAAAAAACCATCCTTATTACCGATTACCTTACACTACTATCGATGTTGCCTAATTGTACGGCTTTGTACATAGTGTCATGAGCCAAACTGAAACTTCTGTGAAAAACCGAATGATAACTTGCTAATTAAATAACTCATCCTAAAGATCGAACATGCAAACAGAAATGTCCAAAACAAGAATCAATATTACTTTGTAAGTGCAGAGCTTATGAACATCGAAATTTTCGGAAAAATAATACGAGCTATTATTCTGTGAAAGAATTATATATCTGTCCATGTAGCATTACATGAATAACTCTGAATCGAAACTCTTCACCCGTCAACATCATTTGTCTTTTGTCCATTTAATTGTTATTTAATATCCCAAGAAACGCATATTACTGATACTGTATTTTAAAGTGAATGGTGATGGGATCTGCGTCATATGAAACACATTCTGGGTAGAATATTTCTCAACAGTTGTCCTTTTAATGGACCTGATTCAACAACACGTGAATAATGAATTTCTAGATAACGTCATTCTCACATTTGCACTTTCACAGTCAGGTGTATGTTGGCGAGCAAACACCCGAATAGGTGTCTTACAGATCAAGAAACCACTGTGACTCCAGTGTGTGCAGGTGGCTCAATGCTATTTTTCATTTCAATGCCTACGTGACTATAATACGATTACCTGTCTTTATCTTTATCTGTACATTTTGAATCTTTAGATCTTTAAACGCATACATCTTTAATTTTTCAATGCAGTTCGGTGTGCTGAAACGAAGACGACGAAAAAAACCTGAATAGAACACTGGAACTTTGAGATCAAATGATATATTGATGATAAAATTTACAAACTCACATCTTTTATTCCGATATATTGATTGTCCAGTGGTTTCCGTATCACTGTACTTTAGAAATAATAACAAGAAATAAACTTTGTGTAAAAAACTTGAAACTTTATTACAACTAAAGAGACAGTGAACATGAGACTTTAAAAGGTAAATAGTTATACATCTTTAATATCACCTAGGCTAATGTTAATACTGATAGAATGAAAACATGGAATGTCACACCATCGGAACTATTCACAACTATGCAATCTTCAGAATACACGCCGATAGTGTTACAACTTCCATTATTTGTCCATTAAGTTACTGCATCACTGAACTTTAGACTAGATAACGTTTTAGAAAATCTTAGTAAAACAGTTGAAACTGAAATTCATAGAAACAGCGAACATGATCAACAAGTACATGCAAATACTTTGAAACCGAAAGAAAAATCATCAAAAAACCACATACGTTTACCAATCTTTATTACTTGGAATAATTAATGGTTGAATAATACTAATCTGAAATTAGAAAAAATATTGTGAACATAAGCTTACATATATTTGTATGTCGTGTTCATTTAAGCTAGTCACAAAAATACTGATGCACATTTCCTACCTTTGGAAATAGTTCAATAATGTGTAATTTTTGATTCTCACGACAACCCAGGCGAACTGATAAGGCGGGTTCCGTTTAAAATTGTCTCATTAGCATGTAGATATGATGATACATAAATCTAATAAAGGATTTAAAAACTAAATCAGTTTGTGCCTTAAAAGAGAATCATAGTCAACAAACTGACCTAAGACGGACTTCAGGAGGAATGTAACAGTGAGCTGCCATGATAACCGATCCTGTGGTTTCATTTCATTGTCTATGATTAGCTATCCGTAGTGTCAATAAAAGGATTTTATGTGTCATTCCATTCACTCAGTTGAGGCTCCTCCTTGTTTAGTAGATTTGATAAATAACCGTGCGTTCTAATGTTATGTTTAGTAGCCAATGTTCCGTAGTGTGGTGTTTGACAGTATCATAATACAGTCGATTTTCACACACACATTGTCTAGACATTGTCTATCTACTAAATGTTTCACTCCCTTACACAGCATTCTGCATAAGTGTATCGTGAATATGTTGATATGTTTGTAGTTTGCAATAAATTTATCTTTACTGCAAAATGTAGTTAGTTTCTTGATACTTTCAAAGATTCAATGATTTTACTTCCAGAACACTGAAACATGAATGATAGTGTTCACTTTTTAACGCTTGCAACTGTATCTCATTGTTTCTCATGAAGTATTGCAAAATATGAACGAGTGTTAAGGAAGTTCTGCAAGCGTATCTACATAAGGAAGAATCGTTTAGCTACAGGTTCCACGTATTTTTCTCGCCAAAACAGACCCACCGAAAAAGGATCAGAATAAATCAGATCCACGTCTCATGAGAGAGAATGGTACGATTACAAATTTCATAGAATATTTCTTGAAGGTTCCTAATGTGAATTATGGTGATGTTGTGGTGACTCTACATAAACGTCAGTTCGCTCATATTTAATTTGATTACGCCTTTCGATTAACATATGTAACCACGCTATTTGCATAGCAACAACCCATATGAACCATTATTTTTATTATGTGGTTTGTGTGAGCTTGTACGACTGAGCATTATTCACGCCTACGCGCTTACTCATCCTTTTCGCTTTATTGTAAATCTCTAATTTCCCCATGAACTCACATGATTTGTATCGCTTGCTTTTGACCTTGTCAATCATTCTTCGCTTTTATTTATGTGTGTGCATGCCTATTTCGCTTGTCATATGTCTGCCTTATTTTTGTCTGACTATATATTATTAGTCATGTTCTGTCTCTTTCAGCTGGTTCTTAGTCTTAACCAAATTGCTTCGGCCATTCGTCGGCATTGTAACCCATGGATTTGTCTGAAAAGCCTTCCACAGTTCACTTAGCTTCATTCGCTTTATTCACTGCCTCTCCGCTACGCTTTGTGGTGTGTCCCGAAAAACCGTATTCATCACTTTGTGTTCATCTTCTGATTTATGAACCGTCAGACGCTGTTTGGCGACGATTGTCTGAACGAGTTAATTACCGAGCTCAGGAACACACAAGAAACCGACACACTACAATATATAAATGTATCAATGGATTTTAACGCAATGTGTATATTCGCTGTCAGGTTTTTTTCAAAAACCTGTATTGTTTGCATGACATAACCAGTTGTTGGTTGAAAATCGTTTCCTTCAACCGTGTACTTAAAATAATAAGATATATGACAAAGCCTTATGAGATTTGGAAACTGATTCAAGGTCAGTTATATTTTTCTTGTATTTTTGCATTTTGATTATCATTCCAATTCTTGATCTCTTGTCATGTAATGGCTTTTTTACTTGGTTTACTTGATTGACATTTCGAATTTCACCTTTCAATGCAGTTTTTTGATTTGAAAGTTCCGACAGTTGCCATTATTTGGTGATGGTTGATCTATATCTCATGAGTCTTAAAGTTGTTAACAGAGATATCACAAAAATCAGTTCAGCCAGAATTAGTACGTCTAGTTTCGCGTTTCACTTCAGGCAAACACATGATTTTGAATTTTTTCATCGCAAACTGTAATTTCATGTTATTCAGCAGTTTAATCGAAGTGCAGATGTTCCTTACTTGCGAAAAAGGCCAATTTGCTTTGCTAATTCATGCAATATTATCTGCACAAAAGTACATATTAAACTTTGCCTAACGAATGTTTGGGTAAATGAATTGTTAAAGCAGAAGCATAAGGTATCCCTACAGCGAACAGGACAACCGAAATTAGTACGTTACGTTTCGTATTTCTTTACAACACTTACCTTGTACATAATTGACATTGACTAGATATGCAATGATTCATCTCATACGAGCCGTCAACGTATATCCATGCTTCTCTAGTCAAACATCAGGGGAAAAGGATATGGTGTGCACGCGCTGTCAATATGAACGTCAAGATTAACAAACTAGTGAGCTGTCTGAATGAACAACTCGGCGACTACGTCCGTGAAAATGATTTCGCATTAGGTGGTTCATCTTCTCAAGCAATTCGTAGTGTTGAAGAAGCCGTTGTAGTGTCATTCTGTTGTTGTGATCAATATGTCACAAATTTTGTGACCGTTGATATTCGAAGTGTAATTTATCTTCGTAAAACATCGTCCAGGCGATCGTCACCGAATACTATCTGACGGTGATAATTCACATGTCAAGCACAGGATTTGAATACGTTTATTTTCGACACATCACAAAAAGAACGCGAAAAAAATATGCGCGTGAGTGTAATGTATTTTTTGTCATATTAGTCCAAACAAACCAGACAACACTCAAAATCTAAAGTACATGTGAATATTTTCCTATCAAATGATTTGTTAAATGAGTTGATGGAAAAGCCTCATCGAAATAAATAATAACGAACACAAATGTGCTTGAAGTCTTGACAACGTTCATGAAGTAAAATTCATTCTTCTATTTACGGAATTTCCTGTAGAAAGGTCAGTCTGAAAAAAATGAATGTTGGATAATGATCCTAAAGATTCGTGTACAGTTCAGTCGTCATTCAATTCAACTCTGTCAAAATGAGCCGTGTTTTCCAAAGTGGATCACTCACTTGCTTTTTGATTGTCCAAGTGTTTGGAATATGGTGCTTGTAGTGTTCACTCCTACTGAAATATTCACCTCCGCAATCTCAAAGCGTGAAAAGAAAATGAATTTATTTGTATCGTTCTACTAATGATAGTACCAAAGAATCTCAGTACATTTCGTCACATTTCGTTCGGTGGATTTATGTATTCCTATGAATACGGTTACTCAATCCTTAACCATAGTTAAAGTTTCTGGGAAATTTTAATCGTTTTTCTGAAACTGCATACAGTTGATATTGATGGTGATTGAGCAGTAGAAAAACAATGCTCATTCGACGAGTAATCACGTACGATAATTATCTAATCACATGTTATAAATAATTTTTTTTGAATGTTTTAATCGAAGGATGATTGGAGAAATTTGAAAAAACTACCTACAAAGATGAAAGAATTGAATCAGTGGTCATGTCACATGTTGGTCATAAACGTTTACTGTCATGATAAATGGTTAAACTCTAATAAAAACGAAAGCTCTGGCTTATCTTGTAAAAGAAACATTCCTTGTATATGGAACAGTTGACTAACTTGAATGGAATTCTTCATTTCTCAATAAGTGAAATTTTGCAATACCTAGTAATGGTAACGATGAATAACCGAAATATACTTCTTCCTAAAAATACACATCAACTTGTTTGCAATTCTGCAAGGCACATTGTTGTTAAAATTATATTAGTGACGTAATCTGAAGTGAGACTTTCACTATTTCAATTCCGATGCGTACTAACGATTTGTCATATTTTGACGATGCTGAAGAATCTATCGATTTATTATTACAATGAAACTCAAAAAATTAAGGTAAGTAGTTTTACCAGCATAATATCATAGTATCACTGTGATATATTCTCACTCCAACAGTTGTACACACACGCTCCACTAAAAAGCAAGCAATAACACATTCTCATCAGGTCGTGGTGGTGTATGACAGGCATTTGTTGTTACCGATCACACTGCAAGCATAGTTCACCTTCTGTTCGAAATTGTGGTCATTATTCGAATACACTTTCAATGTCACTAATTTCTGACTTTTATTTAAATTTGATTTTCATCAACTTCAGTTTGAAAAATTTTTGGATTAAACCGCTACATCACTCTCAGTATATTTGTGAAGTAGTCATTATTGAACCTAAAATGTTTTTGTATTTTCAACAATATATATTGAATCAACTTTCTGTCGTGACGTCGTATATATTTGAAGATAGAAAACTAGTGAAAATTCTGGTTTTGACATTTTTTATGCAGATTATTAAACACATTTTTCTTTGATGTCGGAAAATACTTCGAATTTAAATGCTATGTTTACTTGCATCCTCTATTTTCCAACTAAAGACAATCTGTTCTGTCCATATTGAAGTGTATTTTCTTGTTGTTCACAAGGCACTGTTTTTTGAGCTGAACAGGAATTTTACACACTGCGTACGTCCATAAATTACGTTTTGGAACTTTATCACGTCTTCATGAAGCGGTCCGTAAATTTAAGAATGAGACGGAATAAAAATTAGGCAGTTGTTTTCTCGAACATTAAACCGAGACTGGTTTTTAGAAAAGACATATTGTCCCTTCTGATATGATATTTTTTTTCCTGCCTCAACGTTTATGGCAAGTGAAAGCTACATACATCTAATCTAATCTAGTATCTATCTTATCTCGAAAACAGAAAAAAGAGCGGAAAATAGTTCATTTCGAAACGTACATAAATAGAAAACTAAAACGTTAAACAGCATGAGATAACATAGATTTTCGAAATGGATATGAAGTGAAACATTTAAGTAGGAAGACAGAAAATGAACTCTTAACTTTCTGTAATTGTGAGAGCAAACCAGAAAGGCCAAAGTTTGGGATATACGATATACAAACCCAAGGAGTAGTGTCCAGACGAATTTTATGCGAACGAGTACCATTATATGAGCACACGCATTTTATTGAAAGTCGAAAAACAAAACTTTACAAATTCACTTCTCAATAGTAAATCACATCATCAACATTTGTCGTTATTATTATCAGCAAGCAATAAATCGGAACAATGAACTAAAAATAGAAAAAAATAATGGGATTTACCAAATATTTCAGCAAGATCAGTTCAGGCGAATGTGAGCATTGTGAAGAATGGTGAATGTGTGATAAAATAGTTTACAACATGCATTTGAAAATACATGAGTATTTATGCTTAATGTCAAAGCAATAAAGGCGACTGCTCTAACCATTCACTTGAATTTCATTGAGATGTCAAACACAATTATTTAACATTGCTAATAAGAAAAACAGTTTCCAGCTCTCGACAATAATTCTCATGGGTGAAATTCACAAGCGTATATTATTGACTCAACGGAATACAACTTCAGTTAGACAAACTAACAGAAAGAGACATAAAATACTGCATACGATAGTGTTTAGACTGCTACAAAAACAAATAATCTAAATAAATTTTTCGATTAAAGTCATTAGTTTTGTTGATCATATTTCGGAGAATATATACACACCTCTATATCATTTTGTACTACACAGATTTATTCTGAGTTCGAAGTTGTCCAGTCTTATAAATACAATAAATGTGAGAAGATATCAACAAAAATTATTCACGTTACAGATTTAAATGCAAAGGAAAACAAAAAGCAAATTCAACGGAGAAGATATTTACAACATGATGAGATACCAAGGGACTATTTAAAGATGCGGCAGAAACGAAAGGACACCGTGAGGATGGTAGCATTCACTGAAGTGCATTGAGCGCAGGTAAGACTGATCGAACTTGCAACTATGTCATTGCTTTTATACTCTGCTAATGAAGAGAGTAATGTTTCACAAAGACAGGGAGAGTAACTAAAGCTTACCAAACAATCACTGATAAGATAATGTTATCATGTACCCAGTATCAATAAATCATCCCTGGAAAATAAAAAAAGTACATTACAATGAGCGTCATGTAATGCTATGCGCATTTCAATAACTGCAATAATGACTTTAAAGATCAATTCTGTGAACGGCTGAAGTAAATCGTCTCTAGAGGCTTATCAAAGGGTTGAGCGATTCTAATTAAACACCTTTATACCAAGATTTTAATAGACAACACTGGATATGAGGACAACAAGGAAGAACACCCACTGTAAAAAAGGAACGAAACTGATGACAGATTTGCTGACCTATGCACCTTCAACAAACTGGGCATCAAAGATACAAATGTTTCACACAACTGAATACATGAGTACGTGGGTTTCCGAGTAGTACATCAAAAGACATTACAACCAAGATAGAATTCAACATAGGCTTAGATAAGCACTTGCTAGTAGCCAAAATGATACAGACTGAGGAAACACTGGATTATAAGGTGAAAATATGCGGCGATTTTATTGCGTTGTGATAACAAAAGTCTGAAAAGCGGTTAAGTGAGTTTGCAAATTTTTATGAAAGGATATCACACGGGATAAATGATTATTGATTTTTTGATCCAATGTATTATTTCATTGACAGCAATCAGCTTCACAGGATTCAATGTTGATACAATTGTGAACACATAGGTGGATAGGAAGATTTGTAGATTAAACACTAAAATACATTTATAAATCGTCATCCATTGATAGCTATTCACAAAACTCAATTACTCATCGATGTGCGACACGTTTTCTCATCCACCAGACCTGTTTATTAGTTCATATCTACAAACATGCCTTTGAAAACAAGAGAAACTAGTGCAGCAATTATAATTCATTGTTTTGCGCGTGTTCTTCACATGATTACATTATAATATATTTCAGCTAAATTCAGTTATTTCAATAAACATATTTCAGCGATTGTAACACAGTCATTCAGTGAAACAACAGCATTGAATTGCAATAGAGCATGCAACAATTTAACTAAATGCATGTATGATATTTACTTTGTTAGGAAATTATTCATTCTACCCGAAAAACTATGCTGCAAAGATTGAACGGTACCAAGGCATGTATGTAATCACATTGTGATCATTACTTGGTTGCGCGATGAATTGGTTCATTCGAAATTCACATGAGTAATGGATTAGCGAATTCATTTAGGAAGTGTCTTTCATTATTCAGTATGGTACAACTATATGAGGAGCATAAACATTTCTAACCATGGGCAATAAATATTCAAGCTTAACGATTGAAAACGATGTTCGGGAAGATATATTTTCGTACGTTTTCCCGTTTTTGGATATTGCAGTTAGTTTGAACATACAATATGTCTATTTTTCAGTTTATTTTAATGACTGCTGCTTTTGAATTATTAACTACACCTGTACAATGGTATACACTCATTAGAGCTCCAGTTGTGATTTTTGCTATCATATTGAGTGAAATGGCTAAACGTTCTGCAAGGAAAAGACAGATATAAATATGTTCAATTGATTGTTCATTATTTGTACTTGAGCATTTGAGTTCAGACTCATGTGAAGCAACTACGACTAAAGGATGAATGCGGGATAGTGAAAACTGTTTTAAAGATGGTCGAACGAAATATGCGCTTGAGTAAACATAGTTCCAAAAGCATGAATCACAAAAAATAGAGCACAGGTCAACAATGATAATGAACCTTGGTTTCACATCGATTACTCAGTCTCACACTTCTGATTATCGGTCTATAAATGTTAATAAGTACCACTGAAGATTCCTATCAAGTCTAAAATTTATCTCAGTTATCTCTTAATAAACGACCAAACGTCAAGGAGTATATTTAACCTGCTTCACGCTAAAGAATACGAGTTGTTGTCAAATTTCATGTTGCATTCATTTATTTCGCAGGTCACTACATCAACCGTGCATTCTTAAGATGACGTCAAAAACGCTCAAAAAGTTACAAGTATATTGATGTTAAAAAAATTTGAGTGACGTCAGTCCATATTTTGACTGCAGCTTATCTGCAGCATACGTATTCTTCAATTTAACTACCGAATTCGCACTCAATCCAGTGATTCAGCTCCAGTCACATGAGCTGTTTTTACTGTTTTAACTCAAGTTTTTGTACGTTCCTTTCATCACTGTGATATGGTCACTTAGTCAACGCACATTTCATTACCGTTGTCAGAATATATGAAATTCACAAACCAGCTTCACCTCACTATTCTGGTTCAACTGACGGTAATCAGGTGGATTGTGTAGACTTTACACTGTGATTTCAGTAGAAGGGAGTTGAATAAAACAATCGTTTGAATGAATTTTTCTGAATGACGGAGATTTATTCACAAACTATGACCTATTGTTATTACCAACGTATGGCGATAATCTGTGCGTACCACCGGCTTTAACTGTCTACTACTTTGTACATAGCTGAACACCGCTTACTGCTTACGGCACATTCATCCTATTCCGATTATCATTTTACTCTGAAATATTGCGATGACTGATCTATTTTCCTTTGTAAATATACGTACATTTCCATTGTATTTGTCTATTCTTTAACTCACTTATTTGTTTGTCTGAACCTCGAAGGATCACACACTTATATTTTGCTTATGACCTTGTGGTTTCGTGCTCTATGATTAGTGCTCCTAACGAAGGAATTCAACATTTCGTGCTAGTCTTTTTATTCATTAGTCCGTGAGGCATAATGTGACAGAAGTAGTATTCACGTACGGCGAACGAAGACTAAGAGCACATCGGATGCCCACGACCATGAAACTAGTAACATAAAAGCCACCACTCCTCAACAATGCGCATCCACATGTTTTTAACAGAAGTATATCCTGTGACACTCGAAATCGTGCGTAGACGCCAATAATACAAATCTCTGAGTCAAAACTCAGCATTTTAGGTGTCTGACTTCATACGAATTTTCGCGCAAACTTCATCCATTGTCTTTGGTTGACAGCTGCGTCAGCACGACTTACTCGGGCTAATTGCGACTTCTCTCTAGAATTTTTATAAGGTCAGAATGAAGATAGACTCTGAACTGCATATAATAATTGTCAAAAGTGTACATATTCCTGAGTTTTACTGAAATCATGAACCGATCAGTGTAACTAATTGCAAAATTACTTTGTCTAACTTGATCGACAGTCTACATAAACATCGTAGTTTTCTTATAATTATGGAAATTATGTGCAGTTCTTTTCAAAATATAATCCCTCACTAAATTAACTATCCGAATTTGATACTTACTTTGAAACTTCAATCTCAATGTACCGCTTTGAATACTATTAAACAGTTCGCAGAACACAAGTGTGCGACGTATAAATTAAAACCATTCAGACATGTCGATTGTAAGATGTTAGTCTTACTTCATTGACGGCTTTGAAAAGGAGTAGTGTGTTTATTTTCATCAGATAAGATGCTCTAAAATGTCTTGCATAAATTATCCGATATGCTAACTATAAACCGAACGAATAGTTTGTCTTCGATAATGGTTTCGCAGTACGGTTGAAAATGTTTGATAGTGTTCAACGGATTACAGTCAGGAAAGTTTACGGCAGAGCTCTTGTTCATTTCGTGGTCATTTATGAATTCTTTACTCTATTGATTTGTGCGGGTGCATTCTTTTCAGAGTATTTGTGTTTCTAGATACCAGCAGATATCACACCTCCTGACCGGAGATCAGTCAAATGCAATGTAAAGATTATAAAGAAAAAAATATCATACCAGTGAGAAGACTAAAGAAGTACGATAATGAATGGATATAACAGTAAATGTGTCGATGGTGTAAGTTTTTCGAGATGACAGAATTATATTTGAAAGAGAGGCAACAGAGACCATGCGGAAGATAAATAAGAAAGGTAATCTAAAGAAGGTTCAATAACAACAAATCGCCTTTTCCAAAGAAGGACTGAGCACGGCTGATGAATGTTGGGGATGTTTGATAACATGTGTACTCTGTCGCGACAATGTAAGATTACTTTACGTTCTCCTGCTACACTAAGGGAATAATTTCAAGTTCTACAGTGTATCATTTCATCGCTAGTACTTTGAACACAATTCTCACTACTGATTATTGCTCAGAATAATTTCTTGAATTACGTCATCGAGTGATATCCTGTGATTGCGCAAAGTGGGATCGCTTGTTGAGGGAATCATGAGATTGCATAAACAACTCCTGTCCTAATTGTCAAATATCAGTAACCGAAAGAAAACTTGTGTTCATAGTAGTCATGCCTCAAGCCTGGTAATTAGAGCAGATCTATGTCCTGTATATTGGACAATAGTTAGCGGACTTGTATCACATCTAAGCCGATAGAGAAGAAAGCTGACAAAGAAACGTCCTATCTTTCGCAACGTCACCGCATTTTGGATATCGGTAAATGCTGCATCGTAGTGTGCAGGTATTATATAATTGTCTAAACTCCTTTTCTTGTTGCTTATGAAATATGTGTATGATCGCTTCCTTTTTATCAGAACTTTCTGCGTTAACTTACGAAAAGTAAGTGATTGGCATGCTTATACTGGGTCGTTGCCTTTCAAAAAGCCAGTGCATAAAAAAAGGCTTAAGTCTTCTGTCGAGCTACTACTTCGATGGCTGATTACAATTCAAAAAATGAAGATTCATTATTGATGTGATTAAGGAGGTTGTTATGTCTAAATTTGTCTTTCTTTATGCCTAAATCTGAAACTTGTCATATTCAGGCGGTATTCTAAACTTTATTGCAGTTGATGGTTGACATCGAATATTATTCTCATAGTGATATCCACAGACTGACACTCTGAATCAACCTGTGCACAGTTAATTAATTTGAGTGGTAATCATTTTGTAGGATGTTAAATAGCTCTCTGTAAAATTCAAGATCATCATCATCTAATCTGCGCTTCGCGATAGCGTAGACACAATCTACGAGGAGGGAAACATGAGATTCTTGAATTTCCCATCTAGTCGGTCGGCACAGCGCTATCGAAAATTTGGTCAAGTCATGGGTTGTAGTGGTGAAGCTTTCATATACCTAGAGTAGTGATTAAGCTTGCCGCCTATATCGACAAATTAAGTAAAGTGGCTTTACATGGAACAACGTCTTTATGGTGAAAAATTCGACTTCTACTTCACGGAATAAATTCAAAGGACGACACGAGCACAACTCCGCAGGTAGACATTTTTTGGAGCTACTGCAGATCCCAGTATCGGAATATTATTTTATTCATGATGCTAACAGACTCACACTCTCACTTAAACGATTTTCACAACATTTAAACGGTAAACACTTTGTAGGAGATTGAACACTTTTCTGTAAAATTAATGATCTCCATCATCTAATCTGCACTCTGCAGAAGTGTAGGCAGAGTTAATGAAGATGAGAACGTGAGTTTCTCTAATTTCATATCCAGTCGCACCGATCACCTTTGTATTAAACCGCTGTCAAAAAAGAAGCTAGTTCATGGGCTGAAGAGGTATAGCTTCCGAACACTCGGAGCGGTCACTAGACTTACCGCTTATTTCAACAAATGTAGCCAAGTAAATAATTTTACTCGGATGAATATGCGTTAAAGTAGCGAAAGGTATCGATCGCATGAGATAAGCTTATCTTAGCTACAGAGGTGCGTGGCTTCACGTGGATAAACGTATGGACATTAAAAACTCAACCTCTAGTTCACTGAATAATTTCAACAGACTACATGGAGCAAGGCTATATATGCTCGTGAGTACGGATTCTCATGATCAAAAGAGATTTACTGGGTGACGGCGATGCTTATTAATTCGACTATGTTGATCTCGAGTACTATCATCCCGCAAGTACTCACATCGTGAAAAGAACGTTTACTATATAGAGAGATTATAGAAAATATGACCGAGTCTTATAATTAGTGACTTTGCCCGCAAAAAATTTCTTTCACTCAACTCATGTTTCAACAATCATCAAAGTAGATACTGTTTACGTACATGTTATATAGGTCCAAACAAATAAGAATCTTGCTTTCACACCTTTGATTGTCGAGTCCATGTGTTGCTTCTGTTGCGCAGATAGGCTTCGATTGCATATGTTGTTGTTTGTGGAAAAGAAGGGCCAGATCATCTGCTGATTTCAGCTGCATGCTAGCTATCAGTTCAAATCAATTTTTCTCCTCAGATGTTGACGTCCTCAAAATCCGGTCTACTACCAGTAGATTGAATAATTAACGCTTTATACAGATACTTAAGTTTACTTTATCATTCTCATATTTATTTGTGTTTGATTTCAATCGTTTGTTATACTATCAGTCAGTCAGCTACAATCTAGAACATCGTGTGTTTATTCATCTTTCCAAATTTTACAGTATAATATTGTCTGTGTTCACGTTCACAATAAATGCAGTATGCCCTTAACCTCGTTACATTTCTATCACGTTTTACTTTCTCCTCCATTGTACTTATGTGGGAGATTCGGTTTAGTGGACATGCAAATCTACAACATCCATCTGATAATTATTGTACGTGAATTAACTGAATACATCCTCGAAAGTTAAAATAATGACGAACATGTTAACTTTATTGTGACAGTATTTCGTTCTATTAGATGATAGTTTTTAGAAGTGAAAAATGTAATTTATTTTCTGAAAAATAATATCAAAAATAATTTATTATCATAATTGTCCATCTTAGCCAGAATGTTTTCTTCACCATCACAAAATGTTTACTTGATGCATGATTTCACCCATATTTTAGAAGTAGAAAGTGATGAATGATCTGGAGTATTATAATTTGAGAGTACAAGGAATGAATGCATCCGTGTCTCTACAAACAATATTTGACAATGTCGTCCAAAGTCCAAACCAACGGTTATCATCGTCTCGTTAGCCCAAATCAGTTAACATTCACCTACCGACATAGCTAATTTTACTTGTCAATGACATCATGGATTTTCGCTGTATTCAGGTATTGCCGTCCTTAATTTTCTTCCAACCTATTTTTACACTAGAAAACATCTTTTCTCAACGTATTCAGTGGCTTGGCATATATATATCACATGTCATTTTCATCGCACTTGATGGAGTTTCATTACTTCATTTATTGTTTTATTGGTATGTTTTTGATTGGCATGATTTGCGTGAATAAGAGCTTGATTGTTTCTTATTTCCCGCTGCTGTTATTATTGACTTTATTGTAAAAAAGTTGGTCAACGTTAGAGATTACCACGGTTGGACATCATTTAAGCATGACTTACCGTCCTGAGTTCGAATGCTGCGAGCTGAGCGAGTCATGATTGCGTACTGCTGATGATGATGGACCTTTGTAGAGGCTTCCAAAATTTTCATGATGATCTTACTATGATCATGTAATTCTTTTCTTGCAACTTAATAATCTCAATGAATCTTTTATGATAATTTTGAACTTAACAACTATTCCGAATTGTGTGTTTACAAGTCCTTATTAGGTGATTATTCAAATAATTGACTGCCTAGTCGATCGACAAAATGTCTTGATTCACTTATCCTTTACTTTGACTAAATGATTATCATGATAGTTCATGCAGAAAACCTGAATCCTAACATCTTCGTTTAGCGCGGCTTCAAGTATTACTTTTCTTGACTACTTAAATATATCAGATTTATACATTTCTGTACTAAACCTCTGGCAATGCAATAATATGGCTGTACCTATTTGGTAACATTTTTTCAATATAATTTGCCTCAGTGTGATCGCCTTCATTTAAGCAGATGGACATGAGAATGTAAAGCATATTATTAGAGCCGACTGAAGCGGAGAAGGCAATGCAGCTGACTTAATGTAGCATGACTTGATATATGCAGTCAGGTCAACAAGGCGGCCACACGATAAGAGAAAATGGGAGTCACACACGTCGAATGAAAGCAACCAAAATATAAACCCAAATGGGCATTACAAAAATGACACGCATTTTAAAGTCTTCATCAACATCAAAACACATAAAGAATTACGTGAAATAACTGCTTAAAAGAGAGTTACTGACATTCGTTAAATGAATAAATGAAATAAAGCGTAATTTAGTAGCCCGGTACATGTTTCTCCAACTGAATTCAAGTCACACTTTTCTGAATAGCAGCAATCGGAACTATTCACAAGCGTCGAAACAACGTCTACTAGTAAAGCCTGCTTGTCATAGGTTAGGACGTCTGAACTGCTCACAGCACAGAAATATATTCTCACCTGCAAATGGAACTAGACTGGTGGTATACATGACAACACTAGAGGGTGAGTGATTGGCTAAATCAAAACGTGCTTGTTTCATTTATAAAATGCTTCTGACAAGTAGTTACTGATGTGTTAGCTTCGTAATTTAAAGGCTCAACTTTCGTATGCAAGGGGTGAGATGATGAAGTGTGATGTTTCTGGAATCGATTTTATTTATCACCTTCTTCTTGTCGTATATAGACAGTATCAATGATGATGCGGAGAGCGAAAGAAAGGTTATTTATTTTTAATACAGTACAGTTGCACTGGAGGACGTAAGGCCCATATTCGCATTCTTTTATTCTCCAATAGACCTGAATCGAATGGCAGAAACCAAAAGAAAAAATTTTCACTCTTTGGACCAGAGGTAGGGCTGCTTTTTAAACTTCATCTTCGGCGCTTTACTTCCTTTTAACCTTGCTATTTGGAAAATAATCTCTTTCGAGTTCCACCATGTTCTGATTTGAGGACTTGTGGATTCGATTAATTTCCGAGAATACCAAGAAACTGGAATAGTCGCGCCGTAACAAAAAGAGTAAAATGACATAAAGATATTGCAAATCAACAATTATATTACATAAACCTAGTTGGTTAGCTATTTAGCCATCCCTCTTGATGGCCTGTATAGACATGATCAAATATGTATTGGTAGCAATTTGAGAAGGCGAACAGAAGAGTCGTCGCTGATAAGAAAATATGATTCAAACTTACTCTTATTATCATCCTTGTGCAATGTCATAATAATAATCCTATCGACTGATACACGTTGATTGTTGAAAAACATTACCGTCAAAATGCAACAAACTATTGAGTGAGTTACAAAAGTACACCACAACGAACAACAGCAGAACCAGGGATATGAAGACATCATGAGGCGACATGTACTAGGGGAAATCATAAAAAATGGTGGAAGGTAGGCAAACTTATGCGTCATCAACAAAACAGTCAACGGCGTCAAAATATTATTACGCCAGTTAACATAGATTTCAACGGATCACACTACTGAGAGACAAATACCCAAAGTTTTAAGCGAAGTTTGCTGGTACAGAACAAAATTATCAAACCAAAACACCCTTAATGGACAGGCCTTTGACAACGTTAGCTCCTTTACATATCTGGGCAGCACTTTCGAATATCAATGTGTACCTATTCTGAAAAAAGTGAAAGTAGTTTATTTTTAATTTAACAGAAAAAAAACAGGAAGCGGGCAATTCGGCAGTATTTGTCAACGAAAGTGTTATTAGTTGAACTTTACGAGTATTAACATTCCAGGTTTGTTTCTCACGTTGTCCTGCACACCAGCGTCGTCACTATCTAGAATCTGAAGTTTGATGACGATGCAGTCTTAGAAAAGAACTACTTAGAGCGATGCAACAATAAAAGATTAGAATAACCAAGTTCGGAATCATTCTTACGCGACCTACATTCGGAACCATGACAGAGTGCATTGATAGAACCATGGGTTATTAGGCCAACTTTTGCTCGCATTGACTGAAATCGATGTTAGCAAGAGGGTGACGGTCTTAGACATTGTCTCAAGATAAAACAAAATAAAAAACAACGGTGTAGCGTACATTTAGTACGAGGTTATTGTACTGTTACGTTTCCGTTGTTGCCTGAGTGGTTATTCGATGCAACATATAGGTAGGCTTGCGCAGCAACTGGAACATGAGAACGTCGTCTTCTAAGTAAGTTGTATGGCTGCAATCTGATCCATAGGTTGATTCGCTAGAGCGAATAATGTTCCGTGGTATGAAAAATTCCTCAGGCAGACACAGTGTCTGCCTCAGGGCTCGTTCCTATACCTAAGAGATCTAATAATAAGATTCCGTACCCATTATGGTTTTCGTGTACTCAAAGAGCGTTTGTGTGACGGCATCGAAGTTTTAGAACCTAACTGTTTAAAACTATGTGTAGTGTAATAGCGTGTATGAACTCTGCACCCAGCAGCATGGAGAATTTAATAAGCTGGAACTGCTTTACTCAGCCAGGTGTGACAGTCAAGAGACAACCGTATAGGGCTAACCATCTTTATACGAATCGATGGTTTTTAGATTGCGCCGTAACAGAAGTGATAAGATGAGCTTCGGGCCATCTTGTGAACCGTTCGATGCCCGCGAGTATGTGATCAAAACCCTGTGATGGTGGAAATTGTTCTAGAGTGTGATTATGAACATGATAAAAGCGAGCATCAGAAGTATAAAATGTGTTAAAGAAAGGGGCTACGTCCCAGTGCACTTTTGATTGTTGACATTTCAAGCAGTGCTTTATCCTTATAAGGATATTTATATTTATTGAAGATTAGACGTATTGTGCAGCGATGAAACGTGGTTCTGCTGCAGATGAGGCATTCTTGCATCAGCAGTTAGCCTGGCACTGATTAGATGTAGACTGTTGCGCTTACCTACGATAGGGATCATCTGCTTTGGAACGGAAGGTAGATCAAGAACTAGCAAAACAACTGTATTGGCTTGGATACGTGACAGAGCATCCGTAACTATTTGAATGCCCTTCAACATAGCGTATGTCTGTCATAAATTGAAAGATGTGGTCTTAATGTCTGCACACTCGTGGTGAGTACGCCTATATGGTCACTAAACTAGCAACAGTGATTTACAAATTATGGACAATGGATAGCCTTTGGAATGACGATAATTTGAAAGACTGCAGCTACAGGTCATCAATATGCGAATAGTTGTCTTTTTTCCGAAGGATCCAAAGTTCCGACAGAGTCAAAGAAACGCCGCTCAAATCGTTACGGGCACGCGTACAGCCTCCGGTCTCCACTTCCTCGAAGATATGCCACTTAGTCAGGTTGCCCTCGTAATAAAAAGCGTCATTGCGCGAAATTGAAGTTGATACAACATGGATCTCGATGCCTAATATATTATGGCTCATTGAAATAATTGTTGCTATATCCGCAACCGTCTCATATTTACAGATCGTTGCAAAGTTCCTGAACCTTAAGTCACCCGAGCTCAATCCCGAACGGAAAAGGCTATCTTCACTCGACACCATCAGGCATCATCGAAAACACGTTGACCGGCGGCTGCCGCCTGATTCACCGTTATTATAGGTCCGGCGCAGATCCTTTTCTAGCGCCTTACAGATACAAGTCGAGAAACTCCATAGATGGCGAAAAAACGTGACTCTACGGGACGGTCACCCACCTCAGTTTGTTCACGTCTATATTGACCACCTTCTAATGCCATGATCAAAAGTAGATGAACAATATCATCATCTTCCAATTTTTCTCGGCTACTGAAATAATAAAGGACTGATGATTTGATACGAATTAGTAAAATTTCACGGCAAGTATTCGTGATGAAGTCAAAATATTTGTGTACACCTCGTCATTCAAAATTTCCCTATTCATTATACACGTATCGCAATGACTATTGCAACAGTTTTGAGATATAACGTTGACTGACAAAACTGAAAAATGTCCATTACGTTCTCCACAAGAGCATCAGTATTTTGACCTTAGCATAATACATTAGATTACTTGGAGGCGTGTGGTATACTGGAAAGTTGCCTTACAATGTTTTCAACCTTTGAACGTTCTGTGAGCTGTCCTTCATCTTATAGTCCATCAGAATTACCCTACACAATATTGAGTATTTTCTCTAGTACTTCATAGTGTCTTAAGAGCTTCAGCAAGGTTTTCCGATTCAGTTTTTTTTATTTCCATTCTTCTACTAAAAATCCCTGACAAAAATCCTCTCCAACTACAACGTCATCTGTATTTGTTGTTACACTACATATTTATCATTTCACTACCAACGCTCGTGATGCACACTGGAAAGAAGATCAGCGATCAGACTTCTCCAGTCGTGAACAAATAAGGTCACATTCACCAAATCAACTTCTATAAACAGTTTTCTGCAACCGGGAGAAGCAACTGAATCTGAATTTCGGAAGTTCTTTCATATTGACAGGGGATATTATTTTGCTTCGAAGTATACTGCTATTGTTCTTGTCTTTGTTGCGACCTGCTGATGCAGAGGATTCATTGATACTGGCTTTTTCCAGAACTTGTTTTCGTGTGCTGCTTAAGGCTTAAAGATGCGCAAAATTCAAATTGTGCAGCTGTATCTTACCTCATTACCCTACCGCGTGCTTCCCTTACGTGTTGAGGTCTGTAATATACAATCAATCAATAGATAACAGATGACAAGTGTAAGAGAGCAACCTTGCCTCATACTGATACTTACTTGTAAACAGCCTATGACCGGTCCTAAATGTGCGCCCTTGAAGTTTAGTCCACCAGAATAAATCTGTATAATGATGAGTACTTTCTGAAGCACAATATGTATCCGGTCCACTCCCGGTATTCATTTCAGGATGTCTCGTTGGCTCGAACTTGGTTGTGTTCTTTACCTTAGTAGGTGAATGCTGATGTTTTCTGTCAGACGGATCTGAATTAAATTTAAACACGATGGCCTTCTTGTTTCGACCTCATAACAAAGAAACAACTTGATTTTTGTATTGATAATTGTAGGTTTGATGATGGTTGATAATTGTTATGAGTAATAGATGTTGTTTCTTTTGCAATCCATGTCCATAACGTTTATATGGAATTTTTGAATTACTTATCAATGAAACACAATGTAAGTTGATTATTGAATGTAGCACACAAATAAAGTAAACAGAAATTAGATGATTTTTTTCGCATAAAGTACTCTAAATGAAAGCAGTGTCTGATAGTCTCAGCGATTCTGTGATGTTTTATTCAAAAGATTGTACTGTGATAATAATTTGATATTTTTGTACAGTTTTATATCACCATGGAATTGAATATTTGATTTGCCTGTTACGATCGATATACGTTACATGACTGAATCACACAAATAAATTAGTCAAAAGACACTGTTTTGCTTCACATAATTACAAGCCGTCAATCTCACGTAGCTTGAAGTAGAAATTAACAAAGGAAAAATAATTTTCATATTCCATTGTCAGTTGAGTGTGTAATGTGGATACACGCAATTATCAATCTCAAAGATTTACGTTCACACACATTAAGGTTATATTCTAAGGATCGATCCATTAATATCATTATATGATAAAATCAACAACACTACTGACTGACTAGGTGGTCGGTAACGTACTTCACAATAACACTGCTTGTTTAATTCATTTCTGAGAAAAGCAATTTCGATTATGTTACATATATCTAACAAATACCATTACTCATCAAATAAACAATGTGACAGCGTTCGTTGAGGCAGGAAAGCGATTATCGAATAAATCCAACTAGTCTCTGAAATGCAAAAGCGGTCTCAACATGACTAACGACTTGTTGTGAAATTGTTCATTTTTCATATTCATTGGTCTTATGTGCTAAAGAATAAAAAGAAATCCGAATATATTCATTTTTTAATGAAACAATGCAACTCAAGCACAACAGAATAGCGTGAATAAATAGATGAACACTTGAATACATGGTTAGTTTGGAACAAAGTCTAGCAGCGGTATGTTTATAATTGTTAATATTATCAATATTATCATGTAAATATTGACAAAAGTAAATATTTCACAAACGAATAAATGCACCTAACTAAGTTTCATAATAACTTGTTTCTGAATGTAAGAAGTTGTAAAAATTCTACAGACTATTATTTGTTTTGAAGTGTAGTTTATTGTTTCGAGAATCAATCAGTCGTCGATTCGTATTTTATATTCTGAATGGATCCTTTTAACTATACGGACAGTAGCAGCGGTTTCGAAGAAGTTCAGAGAACAGTACTAGGCATCCGAAGGCTGAATGATGTGTTCACAAAGTGATGATTATTAAAATCTTCTCACTATATCTTGAAAAATCTGTTCTACTCTTTCTTTCGAACAATCGCACTATTGAGTGTCGGTCAAATTATGAGCTTGATTCTAACCAACCAATCTTTGCTTCTTGTATTCATCCGTAATTTTTGGTGTTTACTCATCGTACTTTGACTTAAGACTCTTCGGTTGACAATTATCTATTAAGTCTGTCTAAGACATTTATACACTTTCTATGCAATACTCATGTATGGTTGCTTCATATGCCGCAAAAAACACTCAGATTTGTAATGATTGCTGCAAACTTTCCATGTTGTCAGCACCTGATGGTATTCAAGCGACGCGGAACAAATTCACGCTATTCAGCTCAAATATTTATTTTTGGTCTGTGTATTTTTTTACTTGCAAAATGTTTACTTTCGAGTATGCATAAGCTATCTTTTCAGTGTTGTATTGAATTATTCAAACATACATAAATTGAATTTGAGATGTGATGAGCCTGTGACAGGCTTGGAAATTCACTGAAGACTAGTAGTAATCGAGAAAACATTTCCTACCTGGTAAATGATGGACATCATTTTAATAATAAACAAAGTGTGGCCAAGGATGTGAAATGACCAACTGATGTTCACGGACAAATTATATCTCATTAAAGTAATTATGCAATCCTCTTTTTCTTTTGTGAATTTTATGGAAAATAAAACTTACGCCAAGGTGATTGAACGCCGGTCACCTTCTTCTTTTCATATGAATATCCGGTTCTGATCAATCCATTGCAGGGTAAACGAAACCACTAATATGATGTCACATCCAATACGATAACGTGAAATTCTCTCGTAGCCATCACTCTTCTCGAAGTTTCTTTTGCACGAATAAACTAGGAAGTAACTAATAGCCTCATTTCAATCACAAAACCTCTGATTATAAAAAATCATGTTTGTAGCTCATGTTTACTCTTACACAGTTACTGTTTCCGCATGAAGTTGAAACTTTTGTGTGTTTTTTTCTTGCAAAGATACAATATATGTAAGTCATCTGACAGTTATGTAGCTGGACGGTTTCAGTTTGCGGATGTTCTAACTGTTCTGTTTCACATGCATTTAGAAATGTAGGATGAGACAATCATTGAGGCAGCCTTGTCAGCAATAGTAGGACTCAGGAAAGAGAAGGCTTAAAGATCATTTCTTCAATAAGACACAACAAATGTCAAATGGATCACGGAGAGTACAACAATCCTGTTCACCTTTCCTAAAATGTGAAATTATGTGGTCCGCATAATTTTTTTCTGGAAAATTTGATGAAATGTGCGATACTACTGTTAATGACATGTAACGTATAAAAGACATGAGATTTGAGTGTCATTACGACTATTCCACAGACTAATATTTCAAAATGTCGAATGAATGAGTTAAAGAAACCTGGAACTCGTAGTATCATCATAAACCAGCAAAATACTCAGTTGCTCAAAGCGTAGGCTGTTCCTCAAACTCACTAAAATACAAATAGTGAACACATTGGTAATTGTTTCCACCTCTAATCTAAAACAAATTTTCTATTGAAAAATAAGATCATTTAATCTTCATGACAGGGAATCTATATCGAACCAATTTGTTTGCGCAGTTATTCATCAAAAGTCCAGTTTGGAATGATGAACATGAAAAAAAAGAAAGACAAAATTGTTGAATAATGTGATATGCTTCATGGTGGAGGTCACATCTGGTTTTGTTAACCGTCTTGCGATTCCATTTCCTTCACGTTTGTGCAACAATAATACTTTCGTATTTATGTTTCAGATTATCTCACCACCGAATTGAATATCTGATCGGCACACAGTACTGACATAAGATCACGGAAAATTAGATACTCGGCTGAAAAATATTTACGTAAACCTCAGCAAACTTCGTCGCACAATCAGAGACCGTTTTCAGCTATTTAGTTTTTATGTGTTTACTACTGTATGATGAGGAACATATCATTGACGACGAAAATTGAGTTTCAGTGACCGTCATAGACTAGCTCTTAGTAATATTATTATCCATACGCTAGGTATACAAAACGTATAAATTGCAATCCAACAGCAACTCACGTTTCAAACTCTGGAATTTGAGGTTCACGATTGACAACTTTCATGTTTCAATCCTGTTTTTAAGGTATCGAAACTCTCAAATGACTGTTGTCCAAGCGCGTGCCTCTAACGCCTATCTATCCGACCGCCTTGTCTTCCGCACATACTGATCTGTCATTCGTGATCACGTCATATCACGAATCCCACGTATTTTATGTTCAAAAGTTTGTGGTCTTTTTAGAAGGTAGTACTACAATAATACTAAGGCATTTATGTTTTATTCATTGTCACTAAGTTGCGATCCGGTTGAACTAGATACTTGTTTTTGTGTTTTAAACTGTGGTTTTGACTGAGGAAACACTGTCCAGTTAGTTGCGCTTGTTGCGTGAATGAATTAAAAAAAGGAATGATAGAGGTAAATAACATTTTTTAATATTCATCATAAATATATATAAACATCATTACTCAAACAGTATTATTACAATATACTTATTCAAGAATTAAAAATGCAATTTGTTATTCGATCCCTCCAGGACGGAACAGGTGAGATAGCCAGGTAATATTCGGTTGCTTCATAACACAGATTGTTTTCAATTATGGAAAATGACTCTACTTCATAATAAAAATGCACGAATCATCAAGTCAATATGGCTGTCACAATAAATATTTACCAGCATCAATAACAGAAATAAGCATGTTAAATCAGTAAATGCAGTAGAAATATAAAGTATGATCAAATACAAATTTTATCATTTCGAAAATGTTTTCGGACAGATTAACCAAATTTAGAAAAGAAGAAACCAATAAGGACATATTACAGTGTAGTAACTTTCACAGAAAAAGCGTAAAGATGGATCCCACACTCAGTCCATAACTGAATTAGACAATGAAGGTGGTCTAAATACTCGGTTGTGCTTCAACATAACAATTCGTCACTGACATTTTCGCCTGCAAGAATGCTTATTTATAGCGTGTTGGGAAGAAGCATCGTTGATTTTGTTACATACTTTTCAGAAATATCATAACTTATCGCAGGCCGTGTTAGGAGGAGTTTGAAACACATCATGACCGATTGATAAATGGGAAGATATATTGACAGCAAATAGAAAGCCAAAACGTTTACTACAATAATTTGGATTTGATTTCAGCGCTACAAGCAGTTACACTATTATCTATTTTGTCACTAACTGAAGCAACGATTAACAGAAATACTTTTTGAAAGATGTCATTTTTTTTTAAATTTGCGAAATCCATTATGACTTGAAAAGACTTTGCGATCACGTTGGAGTATGCAATATTCTTTTTTTCTCGAATTATTATCTTCTAAAATCATTATCAGCTCTATAATTCTGGTCTCAGATAGAGTTCATTTTAAATACTATCTTTAAACCTTTATCTTTTACATAACCGTTAGTACTTTTTCTATCACAGATAATACGGGATTTGACTTGACATTGCCGATTACTCTGTGTTGTATTTTTTCAAGAGAGTTCAAAATAATGTACCAACTTATGAAGTTCTGCGCTATATTTGACTGACTGCCTAACTGACATACTTAAAATTTTTAGGTTAAAATTGCTATCAGTTTTTATAAATGAATAGGGTTTCCAATAATTTGAGCATTTTTCTATATTTGAAAGCAAATAAAGTCTTAAGTTACAATGCGTCAATATTTAACAAGATAAACGCTTGAAGTAAGATATCAACA
The DNA here is from genome assembly GCA_944470395.2 of Schistosoma turkestanicum. NCBI lineage: Eukaryota > Metazoa > Platyhelminthes > Trematoda > Strigeidida > Schistosomatidae > Schistosoma > Schistosoma turkestanicum. The sequence goes on from CALYCR020002505.1 coordinate 60,323, forward strand.
CATGATTTCATGTTTGGTAAATACACAGAAAAAAGATTAGGTTTAGCGAATAATTCATGATCTCAAGATTCACAAATTTTTGGTTGAAGAACAAAGTCCAGCAGCTATATGTTTATAAAGTGATTATTGACTAAAGTAGATATTTGCACGAACGACAAAATAAATTTTATTCTCTTGCTTAATAACGTGATCCTTAAACAACTTTGCATAGTTGTGAATAATTCACAGAGTATTATTTAAATTATAGTATTGTTCCCTTTGTCAAATAAATGCACATGATTACTGTGTAGGGAAAGCTATCCTACGACCAAAAAAACTTAAAGAAATTTTTATGTTAATTTTTTTTTTCTAACATATAATTCTGCACGAATCGAAGTGAAGAGGTCAATATTATAAAAATGAGATTTTGTGAGAAGACGAGTTATGAGAAGAATGATTAGGTGGGTTTAATCAAGAATAATTATTTCCAGCCATCACTGCGTAATTCCAGT
>CALYCR020002506.1:0-20685 GCA_944470395.2 Schistosoma turkestanicum
TCCGTGAGGTAGGGTGAGGTTTGACATTTTTAGGGTCGACGTTTTCTAACCCTTCCTTCCTTGTGAGAAGACAGCATCACTGCAGATGCTGGTTGTTTGAGGGAAACACCTTGCTGCTGTCATTACACCCCTCTGCAGTCAGCAGTACGACTTCGCCCTCAGACCTTGAGTAGCTGCTTTTAGTCTCATCGTCCTCCAATCGACCTACCTTCGGGAACATAAGTTCCAGCCAATATATCTCGGTTGGGTCATCACGATAGGCAAGCCCGACCACCACGTCAAGGTAGCAGCTTCTGTCGGGGTAGGAATCGAATAAAAAAAACGATCATGAGGAAAGTAGAAAATTATGATCTGAGAGAACACGAAGAATGATGGATGCACCTGCTCGATTACAAATGATTTTGATCCATGTTATTCAAGATCTCTAACCATCGGATTACTATCATCTCGCAGACCAAGTGATCAGTTAATGATAAATAATGAAACTGAAAACAGGTTCACTGCTATCCAATGAATTTAACTATTTATTTTGATATGATGATCATATTGTGGTGTGAGCTACTTATAAGTAGTATATGACGTGAGTGTCAACGTAATGTCTGGCAGCAGAAGATGGGGAAAGCTCAAGAAAGGAAGAGTTAGAAGAACACAATGCAATTTGTATGAAACGCATGAATAGTGACAATGGATTGATGTTTTGCAACAGGAACAGTCCAGTTATATATCATGAACTGATATTTTGCAAATGAACGATTTACGATATGGTTTTCTGATTTTACTGAGTAATCCGGTTGCCCCACTTGTATTCTCCTTCACTACAATATGATTTATAATTGTGATTGTATTACAATATTTTTTGGTACATTGATAATTTTTGAATTTAATCGTTTCATTTCACTACTTGGTATTGTTGACCAATCAAGACATTTGAATTCAGTAGTGGTTTTAGCTTGAAAACGTTTATTCAACTTTGCTTCGAATTCTTCAATTTCTTGATCAAGATTCATTTTAGATTTGACTTGATTTTCATCAGGTTTTGTTTGAACAGGTTTAGTTCTTTTTCTAGGACGTTGATAATAAAATAAAGTAAAAAGAGAATAATTTGTTTTAAAATAATTATTGGTTTAGATATAAGCACTTTAAAACAAACTATTCACGGTTCAATTGATCATTCGTTTGTTTGATTTGCGTCAAAATGAATCTTAACAATTTGTCAATTAGAGTTATGGAGATTAGTGATTGTTGTACACTGAAATCATCAATCAATCATTGTTAGACTACAATTAGAAACCTCGAAGTATTGGACAGTCGTTTTGTGGTCCCGTTATGGGACTCATCAGCAGTGCGCATCCACTCTACTGCTACTCGGAAGATTCAAACACAGGGCCTTCATTCTTGCACGCGAACGCATAACCTCTGGACTACTGGGCCGGTATCAAACAGTGTTAATGTCTAAATCTGATAAATCTACAGATTTTTCGCGACCCCACCCATTTGTCTTTGGTAGTTACTGCCTTCATTTGACAGGGTTGAACTCCACTGGTCACGTCCTCTCACGAGAACTCCGAGAATTTCCTCACGAAGCTAGTCGCTAGTAAGTTAGACATTAACACTGTTTGATACCGGCCGAATGGTCCTGAGGTTAGGCGTCCGCGTGCAAGAATGAAGGCCTTGTGTTCGAATCTTCCGAGTATCAGTAGAGTGGATGCACACTACTGATAAGTTCCATACTAGGACGAAACGGCCGTCTAATGCTTCAAGGTTCCAAATGTGGTCTAACAATGACTGATTGGTGATTTCAATGTGCAAAGAATATTAACAATCATTGTGAAGTTGATTTTTCTATATTCTGAAGAATAGAGTGAATATAGATCACCCAGTGCATTTAAAAAAATGAATATTTAAAGAAATTTGGACGATTTATAAAAGTAATTTTATAACTATCTACTTTAGCTAAAATGATACTCAGTTGGGCATTAATAATAGTCATGAAAAAAGGATATTAAATGAAGAACTAGAAAAGAATTATATTGATGAAAATCTTGTGTATAAAGAAGGTCTGTTTATACAATTGAGGCCTGAAATTACTGAATCAGAGTTCTGGAGTAAACAACAACTCTGAGATGCAGGTACATCCAACTGGAAAAGAACAAAACAGAACGAAACGCGTGTTGTGTATTCTATTCTATGCCCATCTCTTCTATATGAACATAAGTAATATTCTGCTCTGGTCGGTGCTGAATCGAATCCTGTGGAGAATATCACATGCCCTAAAACAGAGAATACCCCCTACTACATCTTTGTCAGGGAAAAGATTAGAGAAATGGAAACTTCCAAGACTGATTTATGGATTATTACTGTGTATAGTCTTATTGTATCTAGATTACATATTATACAAATATGTTCCTTTTATTACGATCTTCTGATTAACTCATTAAATACTGTTATGTGATTTATTATTCCTAACCTAAAGTCTCTCCTACTAACTGTCAACTTTGGCTTGCTCAAGTATAAATGTATATTCTCATTTTATAGTGTGATATGGTCCAGTACGTTTTGTTTGATAAACTGCGTGCTTGAAATATAACGAATTTTGAGGAGGCTGGCTATGGAATTTTGGACTTAAGTTCAGATTAGAAAGAAATAAACTATCGAGCTACGGACCAATAAGGATTTAGCACTCACTCGATGTTACTGAAGCTAAAACGTAATTCTGATTGGTGTTTTGTATTTGTCACGTGATATTGGTCAACGATTAGGGAATACAACAATTACAAATAACAATTAACATTCAAACACTAGGAGGTATACAATACAACTTAATTGACAGAATTCAATTATCGTTCAGATATTGATTATTATTAATCAGTAATCATTATGAATATTTGGCAAATAATTTTAAGTCTTTTTGAAGTTTAGAAGTAGAATCGTCAGAGTAACAAATTCATGAATAAAGCCATCGAAAATTAACTGAAATAAAATTACATATTTGAAATCATCAGTCGATCAACGTTAGACCACCATTAGAAACCTAGATGCACTGGACTGTCGTTTCATCCTGCGATAGAAATCATCGGCAGTGCTCATCCATGACTCCTACATCTCACGGGATTCTAAACTAGGACTTTCGGGCTTGCGCGCGAATGCTTAACCTGTGCAACCTCATACACTGTCTTCGGTAGTTACTATCTACACCCGAAAAGGTTGAACTTCATTGGTCACGACTTCACACTAGAACTCGGAGAAGATTCCTTACGGAACTAGTCACTAGTGAGCACAGGTAATTGCATAACGAGGTTGTGAAGATTACTACATTACACATTTAAAATCATGAATCGATCAGTTGAAATGTTCATGAACCCTTTTATCATATAATGAAAGGTTGTTAACAGAAGTTCTACAATTAGAGTCGGATCTAGTTTAATTTGAAAAGATAAAATGTGATCAATTAAAGCCTAGCAGCTATTCACTGGAAAATAATGAAAAATATTCACCTTGAACTTTCATTTCCACATCTCACGAATATTAACGCTGATTTGTATTCGCTTAATTTACTGGTCTAGAGGTTAAACGTTCATGTATGAGACCAATGTCATATGCTCGATTCCAGTTTGCGGGTGTCGTAGATACTCACTATCAAGGAGTCCTATGCAGGAATAAAACGGCTGCCGATTGTATCTAGGTTTCTAATGATGGTCTGGCTTAGATTAGCTTGTGATTGCAACTACGAAGTTATACAAGTAGCAATTTGATGCATCGATCTGTAAAAACTGTTTCTATGTGAACTAATTGAACAAATAAACAATTAATTTTAGAGAAATTGTGTCAATTAAAACAAACCTTTTACTTGATTGATCCTTACTAAATGTTGGATGATATCCAGTTTTTGATTTAATCGACTTAAATTGATTTCCTAGTATTTCATTTTTATTCAAAACAGTCAATGTTGAATGTGAAGTTAGTAGAGAAGATTTAAAGTCAGACTGTAAAGCAACAGGATTTCCAAGCAAATTAAGTTCACGAAGAAAATGCATTCTTGATAATTCTTTGTTGATTTCCTAAAATAATAGGTCATATATGTATATAAATATATGTATATAAAGGGAATCAAATTTTCATTTATATTTCTGGGTCACTGAGTAATGAACGATGTCATGAAACATGGCCGTCAAGAGTAGAGGACTTTCGTAGGTTACTCGTATTCGATCATAGGTGTATCCTAAGCATTGCTCGTGTATCCTGCGACAACTGTATAAGCAATGCTGCCATTAGAAAGCGAGTACTAGGTAAGGATGGCAAATCAATAGATGAAGTGGTGAAACTTCATCAGTTCAGGTGGTTGGGACATATGTTACGTATGGCTAACCACCGACTGCCTCGACGAGCTATGTTTTGTGGTGTAGGAGTAGGTTGGAAGAAAGTTGTGGGTGGCCAAACCAAAACGTGACAGGAATTCATGAAGTTACTGACAAGTGGACTGAGTCATGTTGGTAGATGTAGGCTAGCTGGTTGGGGTCCGCGAGATGAATGTCACCAATGGTTAGAGACATTGAACGACATGGCTCAGAATCGTTTACAATGGCTCAGGTGCATCCATTCTTTGTGTTCTCTCTAATTCTAACCTAAAATTCCTCATCATCTCTATCTTTCTCTTTCTGAACTTATCTAACAGAATTATACTTCTCGAATCATATCTTTGCTCACTAATCTACTGCATTGCTGCTAATAATTCTGCTATCACTATCACTCTTGGATTTGAACTGACAATTACGTCTGTGTGCTGACGTGGTATGGCAACCTGAACTGATGTACTTATGTACGAAGTTCTGCGTTGTATCTGTCTGTCTGTCTGTCTGAACGATGTCATGTCTGACTTATAGTATTCATCACATCTCATCTTCATAGCCAATAAACTAAATAAGTTGACATCGTATAGGATGTGCTTCAGTATTGATTCGTAGGAAGCAATCAAGAGGATGCTACCTAAGTAACTACTTTATATTAGTTAATCTTTTCTTTAGTCAATTAAGCAAACATAAAAAGCGAATTTCATTATAATCTTTTATCAATCAAAAAGCTATTGGAAACTATACCGTTATAGGTTATAAGATTTTCAGCGGTGTGTATCTTTGACGCTCAGTAGATTGACTTCAAAACAATGAAGTTTCACGCTGAGTACAATGTCACCAATTATTCGAAATGCAATCATCTATGTTTTTTTTACTCCAATCATTTTGTGATGATTTTATCAGAGTTGTACTTTCCTAGTTGGATTACTTCTTTTAGACAAACAACATCATCATAAACTTTTGGTAGAGGCAAGCTAGCATCGTTTTTATATTCATGACTAAAAGCTTGTTTTTGGATTAGTTGTTGTCGATACTCGTAATATGTTTTTCTGAGTACTTATTTTGGTTGTTTCTCCTTTTGATCTGAATTTTGACCTTGAAGTTAGTTGATCAGAATTTTCTTAATTTGTCAATAAATCGTATCTATAACAACATGTTTATTCACAGCTAATCAATCTGGATGGCCAGCTTCTAGAATTTATTTGGTCTTCTAGATGGTGTCTTTATTTTACAGTTCAACATTTCCCAGTCGTGGATACTAACTGCTGATGAGTCCAATACCAGGACGAAACGGTCTTCCAGTGCTTCCAAGTTACTAATCGCGGTCTGACATTGATCAGTTCATGGTTTCGAATGTGTTTTTACCATTTTCTGCATATACTGATATCAATGACGATACATTGTGGCCTTGGACAACTAAAATTACAGAGTTACTCAGTAAAATCGGAAAACCGTATCGTAAATCGTTCATTTGAAAAAATATCAGTTCGTCATATCGAACTAGACTGTTTCTGTTGCAAAACATCAATCCATTATCACTATTCATGCGTTTCATACAAATTCCATTTGGTGTTCTAACTCTTCCTTTCTTGATCTTCCCCCATCTTCTGCTGTCGGACATTAAGTTGACACTCACGTCATATACTACTTATAAGTAGCTCGCACCACACTATTCCTCATTATCTCAATCGTTACGTTATAATTTCCTCTGTGTTGTTTATTCATGACAGAATGTCGCATTTTTTTGTTTGATGAACATTTCTATTGAGGTTTATGTTGAAAGACAGTCATTCTGTATTTTCCTGGTTTCTCCTTATAGTATGTTTACTGTAAGGTGTTTTCACTCTTTTGAATTACGTTTAAACTCATCTGATTGGGTTGTTGTTAATGCAGTCGCAAATTTGTTCATTTTGACTTGAATTCCTATACACCTGATTGATCAGCTTTACTCTGTTGGTTTTAGTTGTCTGAGCCTCTGAGTTTGATGCTTGACTCATTCAGGGTGGATTTTATGTCGTTAACGTTTGAGATGAAAATTGTTATGATGTATGGCATCTGAACTTGATACGATCTAACCGCCACTCCATAAGTGAGTGGGATAGGAACTATATTTCGCTACGTGATTGTGTGCATAAATACTCATTTATATAAATACATTTCTCTACTTGAAGAATCAACCCTTTTCTTGACCAATGGTATGCATTTGACCTTTAGAACATTTGTAATTGAGTGACCTTCTTATCTGGTTGTCCTGATTGGCTAATTATATCACAGATGACTTCTACACATAACGAACGATCAATCGTTACTGTCGCATATTTCATACCAATAGCCACAAGCATATTAAATTTCTTTAACATAATAATTGTTTGAAAATACATCATTAATACCAGATGAGAAACGAGTGATTCATTGATCAAATTCTAAATGTTACCACTACATGAAAACACGTACAATCTACTTCTAAGCATTGAAATCATAAATCAATCGTTGTTAGACTGGCATTAGCCCTGATATGAGACTCATCAGTAGCACTGAGCATCAACGACTCCTGAACCTCGCAGAATTCAAACCTTGGACCTTCGGTCTTGCGCGCGAACGCCTAACCTCTGGACCACTGGGCTGGCATACAAAAATGTTAATGTCTAACTCTGATCAGTCTACAGACTTAGTGCTACCTCACCCATTTGTCTCTGGTAGTTACTGCATATACCTGACAGGGTTGAACTCTACTGGTCACGTCTTCTAACTAGAACTCCGATAATTTCTTCACGAAGCCAGTCATCACTAGTTAGCACATTTTTTTTTTTAATTATTTTTAATTAGAGTTGTGGAGGTTAGTATTTTTACACACTGAAATCATCAATCAATCATTGTTAGATTACCATTAGAAATTTGGAAGCACTGGACGGCCGTTTCACGGCTTTGGTATGGGAGTCATCAATAGCACTAAGCATCCACGACTCCTGCACGTCGCAGGATACTAACCCAGGACCTACAGTCTTGCTGTCATTTCGTCCTGGCATCGGACGTGGATACGCACTGCTGATGAGTTCCATACCATGGCCACGAAACGGCCGCCCAGTGATCCCAGGTTTCTAATGATGGTCTAACAATCATTGATTGATAATTTCAAATGTGCACAAAATACTATTCTCCATAACTCTAATTAACAATCTACTTTGTTGTTTTATCGCACACGCAACAACAAATGTAAGAGAAGACAACCAGCGTAGCAGCAGTAGCAGGTCTCAATATACATAAAGGAAAAAGCAAAATTCTCCGATGCAACACAACATGCACAAACCAAATCACTCTTAATGGAGATGCCTTGGAGGACGTTAACACCTCCTTTAAATATCTGAGCAGCATCATCGACAATCAAGGTGGATCGGATGCAGATGTGAAGGCACGGATTGGCAAAGCAGGGGCTGCATTTCTACAGTTGAAAAATATCTGGAACTCCAAATAACTTTCAACCGAAGCCAAAATCACGATTTTCAATACAAATGTGAAGACAGTTCTACTGTATGGAGCGGAAACATGGAGAACTACCAAAGCCATCATCCACAAGATACAAGTGTTTATGAACAGTTGTCTACGCAAAATACTTCGGATTCGTTGGAGTGACACGATCAGCAACAACGTACTGTGGGAGAGAACAAACCAGATTACAGTGGATGAGGAAATCAGGAAGAAGCGGTGGAAGTGGATAGGACACACATTACGAAAAGCACCGAACTGCATCACAAGACAAGCCCTCATTTGGAACCGTCAGGGCAAAAGGAAAAGAGGAAGGCCAAAGAATACATTACGCCGAGAAATGGAGAAAGACATGAGAGAAATGAACAAACATTGGACAGAACTGGAGAGGGAAGCCCAGGACGGAGTTTGTTGGAGAAAACTTGTAGGCGGCCTATGCTCCATTGGCGGTAACAGGCATAAGTAAGTAAGTAAGTAATTGTAAATTCTTAACTTACTTTCAAATTGTCTAAATGATTTTCTGATAAATCTAATATTTCAAGACAATGTAAATTATATAATTGTCCATTAATACTATGTAATTGATTTGATCGTAATCGTAATTCTAATAAATTTTGACATTTTATTAAACAATTATTTAATTGTTTAATTTGATTATTATTTAACCATAAACATCGTAGATTTGGTAAATTACCGAAAACATTTTCATTTGGTATACATTTTAATTGTAAATTTGATAAATTCATATCAGTTAATAAAAACCAAATATTTCGCGGACAATTTGAATGTTTTATTTGATAAATATGACGTACAAAATCTTCTAAACGACATTTGATAGCTTGAATTAAATGTTCAATGTTCAATTGTTCAATAGGATTATGAAGTGAATTTTTAAAATTTTCTAAATAATTCACTGGATTAACAATGTACATTGTTCAATTTCCCCAGTGTTAAGAAATTGTTTTAAATTTTCGCTAGAAATTTATTTTGTTTATATCAGCTTATTTAAATAAAAAATCACTAGGACAACATCAATAATAATATCCAATAAAATGACATCAAATTTATGCTAATTAGCTAATCACTTTTTTTTTGTAAAAACACAATGTACTTTAACTTTGAATAATGGTTCAAAAAAAAAGTTCTTATTTTTAAGGTCTTATTGATAGAAAGTGATCAGAAAGGATGATCTTTATTTTCTTTACTAAGCTAACTAGTTACTTACTTGCTTACGCTTGTTACCGCCAATGGAGCATAGGCCGCCAACCAGTTTTCTCCAAACAACTCTGTCCTGGGCTGCCCTTTCTAGTTCTTTCGAGTTTTTCTTCATTCTTCTCATGTCTTTCTCTGTTTCTTGGCGTAGTGTGTTCCTTGCCCTTCCTCTTTTCCTTTTGCCTTGAGGGTTTCATGTGAGGGCTTGTCTCGTGACGCAGTTAGGTGCTTTCCGCAGTTTGTGTCATATCTACTTCCACCGCTTCTTTGTGATTTCCTACTTCACTGAAATATGGTTTGTTCTCTCCCACAGTAAGTTGTTGCTGATCGTGTCACTCCAACGAATCCGAAGTATTTTGCGTAGACAGCTGTTAATAAACACTTGTATCTTGTGGATGATGGCTTTGGTAGTTCTCCATGTTTCCGCTCCATACATTAGAACTGTCTTCACATTTGTATTGAAAATGCTGATTTTGGTTTCGGTTGAAAGTTGTTTGGAGTTCGAGATATTTTTCAACTGTAGAAATGCAGCCCTTGCTTTGCTGATCCGCGCCCTCACATCTGCATCGGATCCACCATGATTGTCAATGATGCTGCTCAGATATTTAAAGGAGGTGTTAACGTCCTCCAAGGCATCTCCATCAAGAGTGAACTGGTTGGTGCATGTTCTGTTGTAACGCAGAATCTTACTTTTCCCTTTGTGTACGTTGACACCTACTACTGCAGAGGCTGCAGCTACACTGGTTGTCTTTTCTTGCATTTGTTGTTTTGTGTGTGATAGAAGAGCCAGATCATTTGCGAAGTCCAAATCGTCCAGCTGCGTCCTAGCTGTCCATAAACTAACTAGTTACTAATCTTTTTTCTTGATAGACTTTTATAAAGAATTAATTTCAAACGAATTGAACATTGAATACACTTTTAATAAAAAAAAATTAATAGACTATTTATTGAAATAATCACATATTTAATTCTGTTCATTCTACGTAACACTAACAAATTGTGGTGTTATTATGCAAAATAATAAATATTCCGTTAATACGTAACTATGTAATTATAGATTTAGTACAATACATTTGTACAAGTTCACTGCGTTCTTTGTGTTACAATTCTGATCCATTCGAGGCTAATAGTGTTTGTATTGATTAGATTTGAGAATTAATAGTTCCCGTATTTTGAATAATCTTAAAAGCATACGAACTTTTTTATAATTAACTTTCCATATTAGAAACACAATATATTTTCTTTCGCTCACTAATATTTTGGTGTGTGCTACTTATACGAACGATATAAGTAGTATAGTATAAGAAGGGACGTGAAAGAAGAAGAGTTCGCACGGTCATAAGAGGAAAACGGAAAGCAAATGGAGCGTGAGCAAGAAGTAAATGGAGTACCAACAGGAATGGAAGAAAGATGGAGTGTTCGAAGTCACGATTCAAAGATGGTGTGCAAATAGAGTATTCAATGTCATGTTTTCGTTTTTAACTGACTCAGAGTGTAAATTTGCATAATACAATCTTCCTCGCCTGCCTCAGTCTTCTCAATATGTATACATAATTACGTGCAGATAAATCACATACAGAATCACGTTCATCTGATGAGCATTAAAAAATCTGACGTGAACGGCACTGTTAAGATATTCATCCAATATTCTATTGGTCAGTCTAATTCTATTGGTCAATTCCTATTGGCTAATTCCTATTGGTTGTCTTAACTATCATTGTCACATATTTCATATGTTGTTTCCTATTGGTCGTCCTAACTAATTATGTCACATATTTCACTGTTGTTTTCTATTCGACCTAACTGCATAAATATGCATTGTCTGTAACGTTTTATGAGCCGTATACTTAGTCCAGGATCCTTGTTCTCCTCTGGACTCGGACATCATATTTTCTGGGTATTTGTAGAATACACATTCTACTTCACATCAAGTCTTCTTCTTTTATTCAATGGGGGTTTAGGATAGTCGGATTAGAATAGCCTGTCGTGTATAATAATTAAAGACAATCATTAGAAACCTGGAAGCACTGGACGGCCGTTTCGTCCCTGGGGTTGTGGATGCGCACTGCTGATGTGTCCTATACCAGGACGAGACGGCCGTCCAGTGCTTCGAGGTTTCTAATGGTGATCTAATAATGATTGGTTGATGATTTCAAATGTGTAATACACATTTCCTGATTTTTTTAATCAGTAACTTGAAATAATGAATGATCTGTTGAGATAAATTTTATGAATATTTTCTAAAATTATAATAAATTAGATAGAAATTCACTAGTAAAACAATCAAAAAATAATCATTAGAAAAAGAATAGAGAATTTCTGAATAGATTTTCTTACTATTTACGAGTAGTTTTGTAATTTAACTAAGAAAATAAAAAAAATGTTTATGAAAACTGATTCACAGGTGGATACTTACTATTGAAATTTTAGAAGTAAGAAATTATGTGCTTGGTTTTTGTTCTGATTGGGGATTGCTTAATACTTAGTGATATTCCAAAACCTCATTAAGGATCGGACCTAGAACTTCCAGGTTTCATAGTCAGTGTGTTCTCCTTACTTTATTGAGTTGAGGTTTCTGTCATGATTTGAGATTGGTGTTAAACTCCTAAAACTAGCTACTTGAGCGAAAAGGTAAGACTGGAATGTGAAGTCTATTCAGCTGCTGAATCATAAGTACAAATACTCTTCTACATAGATATTTCCCGACTCCTTGACATATGATATGCATTTGTCCTGTGAGTCATTTATTAGTCAGTAAGATGCAACGTAGAACTTCGTACGTAAGTACATCAGTTCAGGTTGCCATACCACATTAGCACAGAGACGCAACTGCCAATTCAAATCCCATAGTGGTAGAGATAGTAGGAGTACTACTGGTAATAGAGAAGATTAGGGTTCAAAGATATTATTCAAGAAGAATAATTCATTGAGATAGGTTTAGAAAGCCAAAAGTAGAGGTGTTGACGAATACAGATGATTAGGATTTGAGAGAATACAAAGAGTGGATGCACCTGCGCCATTGCAAACGATTTTGAGTCATGTCATTCAAGGTCTCTAACCATCGGTTACTATCGTCTCTCGGACCCCAACCAGATAACCTACATCTACCAACATGACTCAGTCCACTTGTCAGTGACTTCATGGATTTGTGCCATGTTTTGGTCTGGCAGCCCTTAACTTTCTTCCAACCTACTCCTACACCACAAAACAAAGCTCGTCGAGGCAGTTGGTGGTTGTGAATTCGTAACACCTGTCTCAACCACCTCAACTGATAAAGTTTCAATACTTCATCAATTGATCTGCCATCCTTATCTAGTACTCACTACCTAATGACAGCATTGCTTACTCAGGTATCCCACGATACACAAACAATGCTTCTAAGACATCTGTGATCGAATACTAGTAACCTACGAATATCTTCCGCTCTTACCGGCTATGTTTCGCATCCGTATATTAGGACGGAGCGAACTGCTGCACAGTACACTCGTCCCATAGTCCACAAACAGATATCTCGCTTACGCCATAAATGACGTAAATAGGCAATAGGCAATTGTGCTTTCCGTATCCGTGCTGAGATTTCGTCAGTCACCAGGCCATGAGGCATTTATGATGGTCATTAAATGGCCTCCCATTCCAGCCATCTCTAACTAACTTTCAATTCTAGTTTCTCACTTTATTCACTTAGTGTTGTTGTGGGACTATCAATTAATGTCATAAGTAGGTAATACTACTTACTTACTCACTCACGCCTGTTAGCCCCGATATAGTATAGTCTGCTGACCAGTATTCTCAAACCTACTCTGTCCTGAGCTTCCCTTGACAGTTCTGTCCAATTTTTGTTCATTCTTCTCATATATTTCTCTATTTCTCGGTGTGATGTGTTCTTTGGCCCTCCTCTTTTCTTTTTACGTTGAAGGTTCCATGTGAGAGCATGTCTTGTGACGCAGTTGGGTGCTTTTCGCAGTTTGTATCCTATCCACTCTCACCACTTCTTCCTGATTTCCTCCCCTTCTTGAAATTGGCTTGTTCGCTCCCACAATAGATTGTAGCTCAGTTGGATGACTGTAGTGATTTTTCGTTCTCTGAGCTGGATGTTTTCGTTGTGGAGCTTTCATTGTTCTTCTGTTGCTTTGTGTGCCACACCTATTCCAAATGGATAGCCATTCTTTTGGAAGATAGTCATTAGATATTTTTCTTCATTTCTTTGCACTTCAAGTGTGCTGCAGTGTGTGATCGCTCTCTTGAACAATGTTTGTACGCAGCTGATTTTGTGAGTTCTTGGGTTATTGCTACTGTAGTTGAGAATTAGTTCTGTATGGGTTGGCTTCCGAAATACTTGAGTCTCCAGTTTTCCTATATTAGTTCTGATGATAAGTATATCCAGGAATGATAGACTGCTGTTTGATTCCTTTTCTATGGTGAATTTTATGTCATCGAAGACATTGTTGATCCGATTGTAGATGTTATCCAGCTCGTTCCTTTTAATAATGACGAATGTGTCGTCTACATAACGAACCAACAATTTTTGGCTTAATGACTGGTGTATAAATCAGGAACTTGGAGAAAACCATCAATCCAAAATATACATGGATTTATGAACTGTTGTCTACGCGAGATACTGCATTCCTGTTGGTCAGACACGATCAACAGCAACTTATTATAGGAGAGAACAAACCAGATCCAATCTGAGGAAGAAATCAAGAAGAAGAGCTGGAGGTGGATAGGATTTATTATAAGAAACACTCGACTGCATCACAAGACAAAATCCTCACTTGGAATCCTCAAGATCAGCGGAGCAGAGCAATGCCAGAGAACGCATTACGCCGAGAATTGGAGACAGACATGAAAGGAATGAGCAGCGATTGTATAGAACTGTTAACTGAAAGTTAATATAAATGAAAGCTTTCATATTCATTTGCCAACCATCTTACGATTTCATTTTTTTGAGTTTGAGTTGAATTTGTGCTTAGGTGTCATCTAAGTTAGAGGCTTTCTACATTTCTTACGAGAGGGAAATTTTAAGTACAGTAAGCTTGCTTACGTCGTTTTTTTCTTCAAGCCTGTTGAAATTCGCACTCACGACTCAATAATAAATAGATAAATTACTTTCAAGAAATGTCTACTGATGATTAGGCTTTAACGATACAATACATATTACAAGAACTGAATTTCCAGGTCTTAGTCGGATTGAGTTGGATAACAAAGTTCTTCACTGAACTGAACTAATCGATCGATACGACAGTTTATTTCCATTTGTCTCTATTTCTCTTCATCCTCAATACCAAATAAAATAATATATCCAGGTTTTATTGAGAAATATAGGTCTGCCATCATGTCTTGTCACATGATTCGAATTGAGATACGATTTACCTTGTTGTTTGGGCCTGAAAATAGTTGCATGTGTCAGTTAGTCGATTAATTTTATGTGTATAGGAATTCCAACCAGTGGACACAGACAGTTTGCCGTAAACCTTGATTCTAGCTAGTCAGTCGGGTAGAGTGCACAATTAAATAAGCCGAGTATGGTGTGACAATTTAACTTTTTCATTTTAATATTCTTTTCTCAACTCCACCAGGAGAAACTTAGGGGCTACTGCCGGTCCCAAGCCCGGATAAAGGAGTAGGGTTGGACATGGGGTTGGAGACCCCATTCCGTCGAAATCTCACTTGCCAAAAAAACGCTAACCAGAAAACATAATTCAAACCATTTTAACTCTGCCCTGGGAGTTGGGTGAAGAATTATGACGTCTCGTGATGAAAGCCGAGTTCCCTCGGAAGTACATGGAGGTACATGGAACGTTCGTACATTGTGGGAGACTGGAAGACTATTTCAAGTTGCGGCAGAAATGAAAAGATACAACCTCGAGGTGCTCGGCATCAGTCAAACGCATTGGACACAAGTAGGACAACTGAGACTTGCTTCAGGAGAACTGCTGTCATACTCTGGTCATGAAGAGGAAAATGCTTCACATACACAAGGAGTTGCATTGATGCTGTTCAAACATGCACAAAAGGCACTAATAGGATGGGAATCTCATGGACCCAGGATTATTAAAGCATCCTTCAAAACAAAGAAAGAGGACATTACAATGAACGTCATCCAATGTTATGCACCTACCAATGACTACAATGACGACGACAAAGATCAATTCTACGAAAGGCTGCAGTCAATCGTCGATAAATGTTCACCAAAGGATTTGACGATTCTTATGGGAGACCTGGATGCTAAGGTTGGAATGGACAACACTGGATATGAAGACATCATGGGACGACATGGACTGGGAGAAAGGAACGAAAACGGTGAGAGATTTGCAAACCTATGTGCCTTCAACAAACTGGTCATCGGTGGCACAATATTCCCGCACAAACTCATTCACAAAGCCACATGGATTTCACCGGATCACACTACTGAAAACCAGATTGATCATGTCTGTATCAACAAAACGTTCAGAAGGACTATGGAGGATATAAGAACCAGGAGAGGAGCTGATGTAGCCTCAGATCACCATTTGTTAATCGCCAAAATGAAACTGAAACTAAAGAAGCACTGGACAACGGGACAGACAACATCGCACAAGTTTAATACGGCCTTTCTTCGGGATACTGTAAAGCTCAACGAATTCAGGATAGCCCTCAACAATAGGTTCCAGGCCTTTCAGGATCTACACAATGGAGAGGACGCAACATTGGAGAACAATTGGAAAGGGATTAAGGAGGCAATCACTTCAACATGTCACGAAGTTCTGGGTCACAAGAAGTACCATCACAAGGAATGGATCTCTGTTGATACTCTCGCAAAAATTTAAGAAAGGAGGAACAAGAAGGCAGCAATCAATGTCAGCCGAACAAGAGCGGAGAAAGTTACCACACAAGCTGCATACACAGAAGCAAACAGGGAAGTAAAGAAGAGCATCAAAGCTGACAAACGAAAATATGTGGAAGATCTAGCAATGACGGCGGAAAAGGCTGCAAGAGAAGGAGACATGAGACAATTGTACGAAACAACAAAGAAGCTCGCCGGGAACTATAGTAAACCAGAACGACCAGTGAAAAGCAAGCAAGGCAAAGTAATCAGCAACACTGAAGAACAGCGAAATAGGTGGGTAGAGCACTTTAAGGAACTATTGAATCGACCAGCTCCACTGAACACACCCAACATCGAAGCAGCATCCATGGATCTCCCAATTAATATTGGCGCACCTACGATTGAGGAGATCAGTATGGCCATCAGACAAATCAAGAGCGGCAAAGCAGCAGCACCAGACAAAATTCCAGCAGAGGCAATGAAAGCAGATGTAGAAGCAACTGCGAAAATATTTCACATTCTCTTCAAGAAGATTTGGGATGAGGAACAAGTACCATCAGATTGGAAAGAAGGATACCTCATCAAAATACCAAAGAAAGGCGACCTGAGCAAGTGTGAGAACTACAGAGGCATCACTCTTCTTTCAATACCAGGCAAAGTCTTCAACAGGGTATTGTTAAACAGAATGAAGAACTTCGTAGACGCCCAACTTCGAGATCAACAGGCTGGATTTCGTAAGGATCGATCGTGTACTGACCAAATTGCTACATTACGGATCATTGTGGAACAATCAATTGAATGGAACTCACCACTCTACATCAACTTCATCGACTACGAAAAGGCATTCGATAGCGTGGACAGGAAAACACTGTGGAGGCCTCTTCGACACTACGATGTGCCTGAGAAAATAGTTAACATCATACGGAATTCTTATGATGGATTAAACTGCGAAATCGTGCACGGAGGTTAGCTGACAGACTCTTTCGAGGTGAAGACCGGTGTGAGGCAAGGTTGCTTACTCTCACCCTTTCTCTTTCTCCTGGTCATCGACTGGATTATGAGGACGTCAACATCCGGAGGGAAGCACGGTATCAACTGGACAGTTAGGACGCAGCTGGACGATCTGGACTTCGCAGATGACCTGGCTCTTCTATCGCACACGCAACAACAAATGCAAGAGAAGACGACCAGTGTAGCAGCAGCCTGTGCAGCAGCAGGTCTCAACATACGTAAAGGAAAAAGCAAAATTCTCCGATGCAACAAAACATGCACCAACCAAATCACTCTTGATGGAGATGCCTTGGAGGACATTAACACCTTTACATATCTGGGCAGCATCATCGACGAGAAAGGTGGATCGGATGCAGATGTGAGGGCACGGATTGGCAAAGCAAGGGCTGCATTTCTACAGTTGAAAAATATCTGGAACTCCAAACAACTTTCAGCCATAACCAAAATCACGATTTTCAATACAAATGTGAAGACAGTTCTAATGTATGGAGCGGAAACATGGAGAACTACCAAAGCCATAATCCACAAGATACAAGTGTTTATGAACAGTTGTCTACACAAAATACTTCGGATTCGTTGACCAGACACCATCAGCAACAACGAACTGTGGGAGAGAACAAACCAGATTCCAGTGGAGGAGGAAATGAGGAAGAAGCGGTGGAAGTGGATAGGACACACATTACGAAAAGCACCTAACTGCGTAACAAGACAAGCCCTCACTTGGAACCCTCAAGGCAAAAGGAAATGAGGAAGGCCAAGGAACGCACTACACCGAGAAATAGAGAAAGACATGAGAGGAATGAACAAACATTGGACAGAACTGGAGAGGAAAGCCCAGGACAGAGTTGGTTGGAGAAAACTGGTGGGCGGCCGATGCTCCATTGGCGGTAAAAGGCATAAGTAAGTAAGTGAATTCTTTTCTCGATCGCATATTTTCAATTATCAATTTTGTAACTACACAGACATTTGTTAGATTGTTGTAAATGTTAAACGCGAATGAATATATGATACTTTCCAAGTCAACGCCTTCTTTTTACTTCTCTATGAAAATTTAAATATTAACTAGTTTTTATTAAATATTTTATTTTTGAATTTTTGTAGTTAACATCTTGAACTTAGAAGTTATGATTAGTGAGTGGAGTTCGGTCATGTCAAATGTGTGACATCTACCTAGCGTAAGCAAGTTGGAAGATAATTGTGTGATATTACAAAATGATAAGAGTTAAATCACTTGATACTTACACAGTGGTCTGAAGAATAAGCTTTCTGGCTCGAGACCTAAGGTCCTTCTTGGTTTAATCCCCAATCGTGTGGTCGTGAAGTCCTATACTAGGAAAAAACGACTGTCCAGTGCTTCCTCGATGAAAATGTAAATGATATGATGATATGAAGGCTTAGGATTCGGTTTCGTGTGAAATCTCTTCTGGGATCTATCATGCATCATTACAGATTAAAATAAAACAGTAAAACAGTAGAACATGTATTCTACAAACATTCAGAAAGCACAAGGTCCGAGTGTAAAAGAGAACCAGTATCCTACACTAGGGATCCGGATTCGGCTCCTGGTATGGGTCACAAAACGTTACAGATAATGCGTATTTATACATTTAGGTCGAATAAGAAACAACGTGGAAGTCTGTGACATTGATAGTTAGGCCGTCCAATGGGAAACATCATTTGAATTGACACTGACAGTTAATACGACCAATAGGAGACAACATTGAAGTGTGTGACAATGATAATTAGGACGACCATAATATTGACCAATAGGAACCGATCAATAGAATTAGACTACCAAAAATAGTTCTCTAAGGATAGATATGTGATGAATATCCTAACAATTATGTACTGTTGAATTGCATGGGTAATGCCACAGAGTAGTGAGAACTACCTACATCTTTGACACACCAAAAGTTTGTTAATATCAATCAATCGTTCATAGATGGGTCAAATAGCCTTATATTGAAACAAGGGCTCAAATTTGTTATCCATGAAACCTACTACACAGCAAAGGTGATTTTCATAGAAAAAAAACAAACAATATCCATGCTTTGTCAAAACCTGAAAAGCATGTAAACGACTGAAATACATGAGATTGTATTTATCAATTTAAATGTGTCTATGATCAAACATGCATAAGGAAGAGTAATTGTGATTTGCTAATTAGGTTGTTTGAACATGTATCTAAATGGCTGCAAAATCTGACCTAAGGAATCCTTGTAACACAGCTGAGTAATAGGGAAGGAATCCTATTAGCTAACTTGGGCGGTTCTGTGGAGATCGGATTTATCATCCATTACTATATCGAAACCAATGAGAGAATCATTCGAGGCTCAAATCCACAAAAACAAAAGGGACTGCTCTACGTGTATGCTTGCCTAAATGAACTCGATAGGTCTCGGTCTATGTAGTTAATGTGAGTAGGTTTATACAAAGGGTACTCTTGTGGACTCGGATCAAAAGGAAAGCTAATTGAATAGTCTACGCCAAAACGAAAAGTGAGACCGAAATTTCCATTAAAAGAAAAAAAATTAAATATTTCTGTGAATAAAAAAATACTGTGTGAGAAACCAAGTACTTGTGCTTGTGTTTGTTATGAAGTGCTTAGGCGAGATCTCGAGTACTAGTGGTATTTATGTAACACATGAGAGACAGCCTATGGTAGCAAATGCTTTCAAGGAAGTGATGATCATCTACCCGATGATTACTTTAGTGGTTCAACTTACAGTAATTAAAGCAATTATAAACAGACAATATTTTTCCATACTTATTGATGTTAACTCTTATTATTCTTGTCTATCATCGAGTTCGACATTATTGACTAAGTGATGTATGTCCATCATTATCGATCTATCGAGATCACAAACCACCACCACCATGACGGATCGAATTCACAACAATTCATTTTTCAAAGAAGGTATGTGTAGGCTCGATCACTGATGTCGAAACGGTTGCTTCTCGAACCTCATGAGATAGTATTCAACTACTTACAGTGCTATCTATCTCAATGTCCTCGTTGAACAAAATTAGACTATCATTAAGAAGATTGGTTTATTTGACAGAGTTACGTAGTATAGTTTACATGTTTTAAGAGGCCGTCAATAAAACATATTATCATTGGTCAGTGAAGAATTCCTCACTCTCCTGACGTTAAGATGACAGTATTTGTTTTTCATTGGATGCAGTAACTAGCCTTTCCTCCAGTACATGCATACACGATATGTAGACTAGTTAACAAACTTTGAACAATTGCATGAAACAACCATCATACGATAATTTTCATTTTTAATACTCTTCTCACAACTATGATATGATAATACTGAGCTAGTTACGACCTTTCACAATTATCCCTAGAATCTTATTCCGTAGTTACTCACCAGTTATCATGTAGTGATGATTGCTGGTAATAGAGTAGTTGTGAAGATTACGGAACCGGGATGTCGGCTCTTTGATTACACAAGTGAGTATTTATGGTAGACAAATTAATCAGTAGATAAATTATAACTGATGATAACATGAAAATGTTTCTTAGAGTTTCAGTGTCTCATTGAAAATCTTCAAGTATTCAAATTGACAAATCTAACACAATATTTACTGGTGATCATCAGGATTTCAGCGTGCAAATTCAAATCCTAGATAGTTGGCTAGAACTGCATACACTTATGTGAAACAATATAATGAGTTACGCAAAACTCTATCTTTGGATTTTTGGACGGTCTAGCTAAAATTAGTGTATAAGAGAGCGCAGCCATAAGGTATTTTCTAGATGTGGTAACCAAACGTCAGTGTGATACGACACGAAGGAGTGATTGCAAATACTGAAAA